>NNCF01132459.1:181973-261597 GCA_002313205.1 Laupala kohalensis | reverse complement strand
TTTTTGAATCCGCCTCTGCCTTAGGGCCCTTGATCGGAATTGATGGGATGGTCCCTTGCTTGCTTCCGGAGAGTAAATTAGTTTTTTTTTCCTCCACGTGGTCATACGCAGTTTGTACTGTTTTTTGACAATAAATTTATTTATTTATCAATGTAACCTTAAATATAGATATTCTCATGTGAAAAAAGAGTTTGATAGATCGAAGGTAGTAGTCCCACAGCAAGCAAAGCGAGTCAATTACTTCAACATTTAACAAAACATTTCGCTATATTAGTGTTATATGCAAATCTGCAGAATAAATATGCATCGTCTATTAGAAGAAACATTCAATTTCATGTTTTTACAGGTCTGTGTATTCTTAAAAAATACTTTATCTTTTTTAATAATTTTAAAATTTATAATGGTTTAGAATTAAAACAATGCAACTTATAATTAAAATATTTTAAATATTATAAACTATATTTTTTAAATATAAATGTATTCATCAGGGCGGTCAAAATTAACTTCAAAAGAAGCAATTAATCAGAGATCTGAGTAGGAGTGGGTTTTCGATTTCACTGCCCGGAATTTTGCGTTTGCCTAGCATCAATTGTGTTAAAATTACGGGCATGTATTAAAATTAATGAGCACTTCCCCACGAATAATCAAAATTTACTTTCATGAACATCAATTAAAACCACCAGAGTTATTTATTGCAAATAAATAATATAATTTTGAACCTAAAGGACAGCCCAACTGGGAATTCTCTTTTCTCACCTTTCATTTTATTTACTATAAAGTCAATCACAATCATATTTTGACGATGATTAAAATAATTTGTAAAATTAATTAAATTTCAATAAATAAGTTAAAAAAAGAATATTGGGTATACAAAACAGTAACAATAATAGTAGTTCACGGAAAAATTGATTTAAATTAATTACATATATGAAAATTATTCTTAAAGTACACCGTACAAACGTTGTGATAAATTAAATACGGGCGTCAATCCTAGAACGAAATTGTGATAAGAGTATTTTTTTTTTAGTACAAACGGGGAAGAAATATTATGACAGATAAGGAGGAGAAAGTTTAAGGACATCAGCTGGTATTCGTTTTTGTGTAGATATTGTGGGTTGTGAATATTGTTCGTAGCGTATGAATAAGTCAGAGATAAACTTTTACGCTGTTGCCGTTGTGTGAATATTTTTTTAAATTGAGGAAATGATATGTTTTGGTGAAATTTGTAAATTACTTGTTAACCGTGGCGTGTTACTTAGTATCTGCAGCGCACGGTTCTCAGCAAGTTGGAGTGGCAGGGCGGTTAAATAGCTGGGTTTGTGCGAAGAAGAGACAAAGTCGCCGAAGTAGAATGATAATTAATTAAATAAAGTGGACAAAATTGCTCACTTACATTTAATCGTCTAAAGTGGAGACAATAGTCGACTTCAAATAATAATCGACTAATTCAACTTCTTCGTAATAATACATGCCTGTTATTAATTGGCGAGAACAACTCACAAAATAATCAGTGCAAACTAAAAACAATCACTTAAATTAGCACTGTCTAACTGGCGGCCCTCTTTTTACTGCCTTTTTTACGAAAACTTATTTTTACGGACATCAAATTTTTCACCAAACTTTAGGGAGCTCAAATTTGTGTTATAAATCTTAAGTGCGAGAATTAAAATTTGACGTAGCTGTCCAGAGACAGAAATAGAGATTTGTGTTCGCAATAATCGCGTCATACTTANTTTTTTTTTGGGGGGGGGGGGCTTTAGGGCTCGTCAACGTCAACCCTTTATTATTAAGTATTAACATTACTATTAAAACAAAGAAAGACACTATTTTGTTTTCCCAGCTTGAAATAATATAAATTTGTCAATGAGAGTCAAAATACGCGTTATAAATTAGGAAATTTGTCCCATTAGTGGTATTCGTCGGGCAACATTTTGCCTAACACTATCCCGTGCCGGTTCCATCGAAAGTGTATAGAATATGGTCTGCGGGCTAAGTTGACGAGTATAAAATTATAAACACTATTTGAACAGTACATACACACTATTTTTCAGGCATTTCAAATTTAAACTAGATGAATGTGAAACTACAGTAATCAACAATCCACTCATATGAAACGCCGGTTCCCGATCAAATATGTATTGAAAGAAGAAATTTAAAAATCCTAGTGTTTCACCAGAATCAGTTCAAATACCGATATTGGTGGTCTAGTGGCAGAGTCTTCGCTTCCACCAAACCGCTGAACGATAGAGATTGGCTTCGGCTAAGGTTTTCTGCCTCACTTAATCCAGACCATAAGTTTCCCATGAACTCAACATCTCTCCTTCCCATGTTCCTCACCCGAGTCACGGTTAGGTGAAGGAGCGGGTCTCATGAACCTTGCCATTAAACATTAAATAAATAAATAATAAATAAATGTCAGATTTGAAAAAAAAATCTACTCGTCACACATTGTAATTAAATTTAAAATTGTGGCTCGTCATGAGAAATATTTTTTAATATAAACCAACGTCTGTATACGTCCTGACAACTGTATCCTTTGTACTGCGTAAGCAACAGAATTTCGTGACGCAACAGGTGGTAAATAGCGGAGGTCAATGCAGAGCTTAGTAGTGGTTGCGTGTAATGACACCACAAGCGTAATTTTCTCAAGTTCTGTTTCGATAACGAAAACATTTTGTTTGCACTCACCTTAATCCACGCGTTGCCGCTTCTCTCCTGCACCGAATGATTGTTTCCTAATTCCAACGCGCTTCTGCATTCAGTGCCTGCAAAAAAAGGGGGGGGGAATATATAGAACCATCCATTTTCCACTCCACAAAATATTTTCTGTAATAACATTTATTAGTTTATGGTAGACATTCTCGTAAATATTAAGCTCTTGCTGAATATGAAAATCAGGGGAGTTTACTGTCTACACTAGTTAAGAAATAGATTTCGATTTTCGCACGAGTCTACGACTTCCTTGAATGTCTAATGACTCTCGAGAACGTGGAATCACATCAGCCCCCAAATGATATTAATGTCGATCGTAGGACAGGTGTCGTAGCCTAAACATCACCCAAATAAACTACAACATAGTACGACCACTACCAACAGTGATTTTTTTCTTTATTTTTCAAAGCTAGATCACTCTACATTTTAGAAAATTATATTGTTCTCGTGACGTTAATGAATACTAATTTTTATTTGGAGGCAAAATATAAGTTGACATATTTTCTCACTCTTAACATTTATGCAAATTTAACGATAAATTTAAAACAAAATACAAAAAGTGCCAAATCTATTTTTACTCTTTTCTGTGGAGGGTGGGGCACATGCCATGTTTTTCCCTGGGGTACAGAAATACTAAATTCGCCACTGCCTTAGCACACATGACCGGAGTTGATGGGATTATCCCTTGCTATCTTCTGGAGAGTAAATTAGTTTACTATTCTTCATGTGATCATAAGCTGCACGTGGTAAGTTTGTAACTGCTGTTCTGAAAATAAATTTACCATTATTGTTATTATTTTTAAAACAAAACAGAACAAATACAATTAAGGTAGTAGAAATTCAGACCTTTTTATACTACTCAGACACACAGTATAATTGCTTTTCATCGGAGAATGATTTGAAATATTACCGATACCACTTGTATTAACAATGTTTTCCTCAATTTGGCCGCCACAATGGTGAAAGAGAGAGAGAAAATTGTGAATGAGAATTAAAAAATCTAATTTGAAAGGAAGAGTATTTAAGCATTGTCCTCGGGATAGAGATTAGAATAAGGAGTAAATGTAACTTGAGATTTAAGTATTAATGAAGAAAAACTACAAGAAGCAATTCTCGCGTTACAGGTGAAAAATATATTTCATAGATTTGCTGAGAGTGAAGAAGCTCACATATAAACAATATTTAACGACCTTGGTAACGTTTAATGATACGTTGCCCCGCCCCCATTAGTTGCTTAATTTGATGGGGCATTTAGACTCATCCAACTACCTTTCACGTATAAGTCAAGTGATATTCAAAGATAAATTACATAAAGGAATACTGTATTTTTAGAAGTCGGTTTACGAGGAAGAAATGAGTAAATTGTGCCACAATAACCAAAGTATGGTAAAAAAAATAGCGGATCCAGAATATGTGTATTTATAATTTTTTAAAGAGCTATTTTTTATTAGAGCCATATTTTAAAATCTCTAATGACCTTGACGTTGACGAGCCCTAAAGTCCCAAGCAGAAAAAAGGTTTTTATATTCGCTGAAGGCACTCCCAACATGAGAGAAAAAATGTAAACACAAGTATTTACATTACATGAATTATTTTAAGAAACGTCGCATTATAGTCTATCAGAGTCTCTTCCCCTTGTGAAGCAGAACACTTTCCTTCTTGGAGTAAATTCCAGGAAACTTTACGAACAAGAAAAAATTATTTGACATTGCTGAAACGTAGCAAATTCGTAAAAGCAATTAGATGATTGAATTTATAAACCGAATTCAATGTACTCGCTTGTACAGATCGATATGTTAACACAAACTGAGTGCTCGTTATAAGATGATATTAAATATGTTTTTCTCACCAAAAACTCCGAAACAGAAATATCTCCGAATGTAGTGCGTTGTAAACTAAACTTTCAACTAGTGGACTACATAGAACGATAATACAATTGAACTGTGACCAGAATTTCGCTGTCGACTTTTGTACTTGAATGCAAATTCGAAACACTAGATTGAATTGGTGTTCGGGTGGATACTGCAATTTGAAAATACACTATGGAACTTTAATATGTTTGATACGGATCCCTTCGTGAAAATGAGGCGTCAGAACGATCCTTAGAAAGAAGGAAATGTGCGCGTGAAAAAAAGGCCGTCGGCAACAAAATAAATTGTTCAAATCCACACAAGCGGTTGTTTTTTGAAATTTTGATTTTGAAATTTTCAGTTTTGAACAGCCATATGCCTTAAAAACATTTTCGCGAAATATTATGACAATCCGATGATTCAAATTGTTTTAAATAAAAATGTCATGTGAGAAGCCAGTGTCGCATGTATGTTGTATGTAGAGATAATTTTCAATACATTTTTCTCAAAACTATATTTTTCAGTATAAATGTACCTTTTCCTTCAAAAGCAGTGAACGAAAAAACTTGTAAGTTTATTTTCATAATAATAGTGCTCCATACTAAATGGTATGTGTTGGGTAGGGGAAGATGTAGTATCGACTCCAATGGATAGAATCTCCCTCGCTCACCAACATAAATAACGGTTTGAAATGCAGGTTTGTTTGAATAAGACTTTATTTCTTACGTAAACCTGTTTTGAAGTTGAAGACGTGACGCCAGACGACTGAGTGTGAAATTGTGGGTTCTCCGTGAACCGCGTGTCTCGCATATGTCGTGGAGACGTGGCGTTCGTAATAGCGGTCCAGTGCTCTTCTGCTCGCAGACACTGGATGTGGAGAACCTCGGCGTCGTGTCTTGAATTGGGTCCTGAATCCGTGGGCGCCGAGTCCTGAGGGTTGAATCTTCTCAGCGTTCAGCGTCGGGGCTTGAAGATCGTTGGTTCGGCGCTGGTGAAGCTTGGAGATGTATTGCAGCGGTATGAAGTCTCCGGATTTCAGCGTTGCTGAAGTTCAGCGTCGAAGTGAATAAGCTTGTTTGAATAAGCTTCCCGAATCGTGGGAATTCGTGTCGTCAGGATTTAGTCGCCTGAATATATATGAATTCAACTTGGAATTCGTTTTGGGCTAGGTTTTACATATAGCGTCTCATGTGAGCACCTCGGAGTAAATTAGCTCGGAGCAGAATAAATGTGTGTGCTTAGGTCAGCTCAGTACAATCGAATATATTATTTTGTTGCTAAGTACAGGAGTTGCAAAGGAAGACATTTGAGCATCTAAGTCATATTAAACTTAATTCGCCCTAAAGGGAGTAGTTTTGCGGGTGCCGTTATAGGGTAGTTATTTATCGTGGCGGTTCCTGTATGTTTTCGTCCGCAATGTTTTCCATAGAACTGGTTGTGGATTAGAACGACAGGCACTTTGGAGGTGCTTTGGAGGTTTTCCGGCCATGGAAATGTCATGGCTCGAGGTTCTTGTGTACAGGGAGGCGATGCCGTGGGAGTTCGATAAACAAACAAACACGGCGAGTGCTTCTGATCTGTGTCGAATACGTAGAAGTCGTTGGTATCAACTTGTATCAAAAGTAACCTGCGTTTGTGATGCGTAGGAACGGTCATCATCAACTACTTTTGTGCGTGCGAGCTGGTTGATGGGGCATGAGCATTTACTTGGGGGAGAAGTCGGGTGAAGAAGATGTGTATATCTGTTGTAGGAAGGACACATTTCTTTCTACACCATGTTATGGCCAAGGTGTAAATTTTTTTAAATCAAATTTCTTCTAGAAATTTACATAAATAATTGTTTCCAAAAGGAGCAACTGTGATTTCCACTTGAAAATATACCTCACCGGCCATTTAAATGAAATAATTACAATTATAATTGGTGTAATCTATTACGTCTTATTGATGAAACAATTATTTTCAAAAAAGATAAATTTATAAATCACAAAAGTGATGGAAGTTAACTTTGATTTGTGCCAAATTTCCGTAGTATCTTGTACATCACTATTATTTCTATGTCTTCGAATATTACTAAAGTTTGTCTCTCTTTTTGCGAGGTGTGATACAGAAATTACGAAACCATTACGCTCGGCCGTCATGCTTTTAAATGCTCTTGTGAAGTTGGAATGAGTCAAAAAGGTCCTGAATATTGTTTTTACTGTTTTTATTCAACGACAAATCAATAGATCCATAGTTTTAATAGATTTTTTGCATGATCAAGTCAGATTTTGATTAAAAAAATTTAGTGGTAGCCATCATATAGATTAAGAAAATTACCGAGTATTGTTGTAAAATTTGAAACAGTTTGGAAGTTACAGCAATGTAAAGTTTAAACAATGCGCCCCAAAACGGTTCTACACAAAACGTTTGAATTGCTCTGGAAGCTCTTGTAATTCAGATAGAGAGCTGGAAGAGGTGTCATTTTACAGCTCATTTAATTATCATTACAATGATATGCTATATAACACAAGTCAAGGAGGAAAAATTAACATGTTCAATATCAAACTTTTGATTTTTAACTTCTCAAAATGCGCCGCTTTGAACATTTTCAATTAATACTTTAAATAGTTTACATTCCTGTTCATTATCTGAAAAAAGAACCCACTAACATTTGATGAAAATGCGTTCGGTGTAAAAAAAAATGAAAGAAGGTAGGTTTTCACTTAATTCTTGCTCTACTCTATTATTAAGTTAATTAATACTCGAGTATGATAAATGATAATGCAATGTATATATGGTCAGATAAGTGTCTCATTTTGTTGTAATTATGGAACTTGGTGTACTCGTCCCACCTTAAGGTAGTCTGAGGGTAGGCAGAATTAAATCACTGAAATATCTGAAATTGGCGTAAATAAACAGAGTAACATGTATTTATTGTGGGTCAACGTTAGAAAAACATACTTCACCGGCCATTTCAATTCAATAATTGCAATTATAAATTATGTTGAAATACATTGCGTCTATTGGAAAAAACACTTATTTACAAAATAAGACAAATTTTAAAATCACGAAATTAATGGAAGTTTACTTTGATTTGTAGTAAATTTTCCGTAGTGTTCTACATCGCTTTTATCTATAGGTCACTGGACAGATATTTCACTCTTTCCGAGGTGAGATGCATAAATCATGACACCGTTGCGTTCGGCCGCCATGTTCTTACTTTATGCTCTTGTGCATTTCAAACGAGTCAAGCGAATAATAATAAATTTATTGTCAAAAAAGCAGTACTAACTGCGTATGACCACGTGGAGGTCAATAAACTAATTTACTCTCCGGAAGCAAGCAAGGGACCATCCCATCAATTCCGATCAAGGGCCCTAAGGCAGAGGCGGATTCAAAAAATTCAGCAAAAATTCCAAGATAAGTTAGCAGCGAGTTATAATACTAATAGAATGTCAATATGTTTGTAATTTTACGCAAAAAATTACGTGTATAAGTTATTATCGAACTATAGATTATTCTGAGTATAGTGTTTAAATATCATAAGAGTTGAAAAAAAACACTAAATTCACGATTTGTTGTTACAATAAACACGCCCCTAGACAAAGCCCTAGAGAACCTGTATAAGAAATCCGCCTCTACCAGAAGGAAAAACGGAGAAAAACCCGGACCAGGATGGGGATACAGAATTTATGTACACAACCGTGCCAAAGTTGAGTACACATAAAACTAAATTAATATGAGTCATAAGACAACACAATCATGCAAGAAAATAGTTTTTGAAATTGTTACAAGTTATTTAAAAAGTACTACAGCAATGGCGTGATAAAGTACAAGAAGAATTTAACTTTTATTAAAATCAATAAATTCCTAAAGAGGTAGTTTTCAACCGCGGATTTGAAGATATTCAATTTCATAATATCTTTTATATTCTTAGGTAAGGAATTATATAAAACAATTCCTGAATGATAAGGTCCTTTTTGGCAAAGAGTTGTTGACACTCTAGGGCGATGAATATTACTACTATTGCAAGTATTGTGTTCGTGAACGAGACGGTTTCGTAT
Organism: Laupala kohalensis; assembly: GCA_002313205.1. Taxonomy (NCBI): domain Eukaryota; kingdom Metazoa; phylum Arthropoda; class Insecta; order Orthoptera; family Trigonidiidae; genus Laupala; species Laupala kohalensis. Next base: position 252,992 of record NNCF01132459.1, on the reverse strand, counting down.
AAAGAAAGGGTGACACTTCAGTAATTCGGTCTTAACAAACACGACCGTTTCATAAATATAAATGCAGGGAAGTGTTAAGATATTTAATTCCTTGAATAAAGGTTTACAAGAGATTTACAAATTATCCGAACTATCCTCTTCTGAATTATGAAAGTTTGAATACTCTGACCGGAATTACCCTAGAAGGTAATGCCGTAACGTAAATGGGAGTAAACATTTGCAAAATAAACGCAACGGGAAATATTATTTGTACTATGTTATTAACTGATAAAAATCATGTTAATTTTTATCTATCATTATTATTCATAGTTTTGTGTTATAAAACAATTAGAATAATAATAATAAAGAAAACAATTATACATGTCAGTGATTACTTGGAGAGCCAGTCCCATCTTAAGTTGAAAGCATTGTTCGTCTGGACAGCCCTGAGTCCGTGGCACGTCGCCAGATGAAAGAGTTCACTACGAGCTCTCTTGCGGCCTCCTGCTTTTCATTCCCAATGTTGATTCCAGTAATTTCAAAGCGTCGCGCCAAATTCAATAATACTTTTCGTTTAATTCTGGCAGCGGGAAATTTATGTGGCGAAGCTTTTTGCACGCGTTCGCTCTTCTTCGAAATTTCAGATAAGATGGGATTGTATTGTTTGCCCTGGATTGGATTTTTCGCATCAACTCTTTTTTTAAACACGAACGAGTTCAGAACCCACTTATCGTTTGTCATTTTTTTATTAACAAATTACGCATTCGTTCTTACGATACGCCTTCAGACAGAACTAACATATATTTGTTCTTAAATAGGATGAAAGAAGAACGGGCAATCGTATATTCTGATTCCGCGTTCCATTTAATCTCAATTCAAAATATACAACTCATTTCATTTGCATTATAAGATTTTACTTCACTCAGTGATTAACTAATCGCTTAAGTCGTATGGTGTAGAAATATAAGTTTTTACATCAGCTGCTCTTTAACTTTGTCCTTTTTATCATCGAAGTCTATAAATTTTCAAGGCAGAGATGGTGGTTTGTGTTATTGAACTGTTTAAGATGAAGTGTTCCACCCTCCAACACAGAACTTGTGATTTTGTACTGTGAAATTTATACAGCGATAGAAAACTAAGTGACTCATTCTTAATTTAGCCCACGAGATCAAATAATTGGTTTTCGTCTATACGTAATGTTCTATTGAATCTTTACGTATCGCGATCAGAATTTGTCAAGAGGCAAAGGTGGTAGATCACCACACAAGTATTAAGCCTCAGAAAAAAATTAAAAGGTGTGAAGCATATTCATTGCCAGTTGAAGGAAATTTAGTGCATCAATCGGCATATATTACTTAGATATAATGAAAATATATGGTGTGAAGTGCAGTGCAGTGCAGTGAGGTGAATTGTGTCCAGACGCAGATAAAATTCTCAGAGTGATGTGGACTGGAGTGAATGTGGTGAAGTGTGCATGATTGTCCACCTAGTTTTGGTCTTATTTTACTTAATCACCACTTTTTGTTTGTTAGATTGTAGAAACTACTTTTTAGTTAAATTTATAGGGGGTTAATGGTATGAGCGTGTATATTTACCTATGTTTCTTATATGACGTGTGTCTGTATCTGTTCGCATGAAAAAATGTGTTCACTTATTATGTGAATATACACATATATGGGCTCCATATAATTATTCCTTTAAATATAATTTCTATCTAGTTCTTATCTTGCTTATGAAATTTCTAACCATTTTTATTCCAGGTCTGTGTGTTTTATAGATATTTGGGCGTATGATTTGTTAATATACTTCTTATTATGTTATTACGTATAATTTTTTCTTGTGACTTTATTTTATCTGTCACCTAGCATTGCTCACTTACGAGTAATAAATTATTATTATTAATGAGGTAATAAGAATTGAATGTTTGCTTCCCTAAACGAGGTGAATTTGTAATAGAAAATGAGGAAAGTTATGCTTCAAAATACCATTTGGAGAAAAATGGCGGCTAAATTGAGCCAAAACCCGGAAATTTCCCGTACACCAGCGATGTCGACATGCGGTAGGAGGGCACGGCAAGCTCAAGGAAAGAGAACCTCATGCGTGCCTCCTGTGGAGACAAAACTTTCTATATCTTACCACGTGGGACGAAAGAGGTCGTATAGCTATTTTCAGAACGAGGATAATAAACCTCGGAGCACACCTTGAGCATGCAACTTCGTTCGCATACTCCTTCTCTTGTGAAGTGACTTAGAGGGAAGTGATAAACATTCTGACACCACTACCGTACACAGATCCTCGTCATTCACCTTCCTCGCTACAACGAAAATTTAGCCAAGACATGAATTAGTCAGTCCGCAATAAGCCTAACGATTGGCTTTACTTAAGTCGGATGGCAGCCATTTTTGTTCTGCAGTCTTGCGAAATAAGAAGGTGGCTGATTGGTTAGAGTTTTTGTCCCATTTTAACAACAAATGCCGGCCAATTTTGTCAGTATGAGAGGATGCTCGCTCGATGCTTGCCGAAGTATTACAACTCAGAATTTTGTTCTAATTGTCACTTCCTTATATGGGACTCTATCACGGCCACTGTAATTAAGGTGGCCGTGACGCTATACTTTCACGTGACCTACTCCTTGGAAGTCCATGAGGATATAGCGCTGTGATCAAACGAATCGTACTAACGCAAAGGTAACTTCTCGTAGACAGGGCGAGTGTGATTCTTGGTGACATTCCACCGCATTTTAAATTACTTTTCTTTGGAATAGGAAGGTCATTTATAAGTAAAGTAGAATTGACTAATCTAGTATGTCTACTTTTTTTATGTATGTAGAGTCCTAATCACGGTGGGCGTCACAAAATTTTTTTAAAAAAAATAGGAACACGCACAGTACATTTCTTTTCGAATACGGAAAGCTAAAAGAAGATTGTTGCTTTTACATATTTTCTCTTGATTAGTTTTTTTTGTTGTAAGTTAAAACTGCGAAATGTAAAACCCATCTGCATGTTTCCATTCTTTACGCTGCCTGCAAACAGCTGTTTACTCATCAGCTATTGTGTAATCGAGAAAGGAGGCAAATATCATCCCCGTAATTAGCTTTCAAGAGGAATGTAAACGGATGTATCTTGTGTATTTAGGAAGTATTAAAATATTTCACCGAGAAGAGAAGTTAATATTTGAATTTCTTGTAGAAATTCAATGAACTGGGAGTTTGGGAGATTAACCCCTGAAACGTTACGAGTCATTAAATTCTACAATATATCTTGACTTGAAAATTATGCAATTACAAACATCGCGCTGTGAAAATATGAATATATAATTAAATAACATCATAGTACCCTTGGAAAGAAAAACAATATTAAAATTACAATAGTAGTTCTATAACTTTATTGACTTTTTCTCATGAAACAGTCACTGAATCAACACACAAAATTAAACAAAATTTGCTCAGATTACGGGATTACGATATAACATTGCGTTTATTGTACATTCTTTGTGCAACAGTTCGATGCAAATAAACAAAGAAAATAGAAATGAATGATACATTAACAAATGAAAGGTTTCTTTGGTCTCTGAAGTACGAAAATAAATTCTGCCAACAGATTGACTTAAAGCTACATAACGAAGCTTGAGTAGCATTCTTGAAGTAACCTAAAAATATTGGTTCACAAAATGAGAGCACAAATAAGTAGAAAATGGTGGAATATTTCATACGGACTTGAAGGTATAATTAAATGTGTATTGAAGAAGGTAAGAAAATAAATTGTACCTCTCTTAAGGATATATTTCTGGGATACCAATTCAATTGTTTCCGTTGCTATTTGCAGCAGGTGAATGGAAGTTAAGATTGGACCGTTATTTTCACTCAAAATCATTGCGCGTGCAAACTGCCAAACACTCACTTCTGAAAAATGAAATTCCAGTACAAAACAGATAACCCGTTCGAAAAGAGGAAAGACGAGGGAGAGAAAATCAGACGGAAATATCCCGATAGAATCCCCGTGAGCATTAAGCCAATGAGGTTATTCGTCATGGCGTCCTGTTTCTACTCTCGTCAATCCATTCGTGTCGATAGGTAATTGTGGAGAAATTGGCTTCAGCCGGTGCGGTGCCTGAGCTGGAGAAGTGCAAGTACCTCGTTCCTATTGATCTGACGGTGGGACAGTTCTATTACTTGGTGCGCAAACGCATCCATCTGCAGCCAGAAGATACCTTGTTCTTCTTTGTGAACGGAGTCATCCCTTCAACGAGTATGTCGATGGGGGTGTTGTACGAGGTAAGGATTTCTTTTAGTTGTTTTAACAGTGACCTAGTGAATACCAAAAGTGTGCCAGCAATATTTAATTACCGGATGGTCGTAATTAAAGTCACATAGTCCCTTCTGGTGGACATATCTCGTTGAAATATGGTAAACACGTTTCATGGACCACAGGGAAAATAAATCTGCAATTAAAATATTAGTTCAAATTTCGATCACTAGGTGAAATAAAAGACAAAAGAAATTGGAAACGAAAAACTTTATTACTCACACATTTGTTCAATATGCATTCCATGTGCGTCACTCACATTTTCAAAGCGTGCTATAGCGCGTATAACAGTTGCACGAAATTTTCTATCAACTGTTGAAACATGACGTGTTATGGTTGCTATCAATATGCTTCTTCCATAGGTATGATCTTTCAGGAAACACTTTTACGTACGTCTAAACAGGGTATACTTAATTATAGCCACACGATATTTTGAATAATACGATATACATTGGTAGATTATCACGTAATATCATTTTAACTTCAATAAGTTTCGTCTACAATTTCATAAATCTTCAAGTGTTATCAAAGATACAAAAGCATTATCATGGATACATGTCATATAGTACGAAATCTTGTCAATACCAACTTAAAGACAAATGCGTACATTTTCAGTCAACATCTACATAAATTGAATCCAGGTCAATAGACACAATTGAAAACAAAACAACTCTCACAATTGAAAACAAATATATAAATAGATTTAAACTTGGTTCCATACATACACAGGAAGATTGAAATTTTTAGCTCACCAATGAATCCGTCTCATTCCTCCCCCCCCCCTACCGCACCACCTGACGAATTGGTTTCTTCGAATCTTTTAAACATCCACGTACAAGTTCGTCTATTAATTTACTTGTCCTGAAACCACACATGCCTTATTAAAACTCTCTACGCTATTTCCACTGATTTTTATATAAATATATTTTTGGAACTTTTCGATTCCTTTATTTTAATTTGATTTATCTCCTGTTCTATATCTTCTTATTTGATTCGTCATAGAAATAAATGTTTTCTTTGAAATTTTAATTAAATACATCTAATCAAACAAATACCGTATTTTACGGACTATAAGACGCACCTTAATTATTAAGCAATTTTTTTTAAATAACATTTTTACCATTTTTATTATTAGATTGCAAAGCCAGACTAAAAAAATTCTTAGTTTATAAAACTGAACTGACTTTTAAAATCCCTGAAAATCGTCATCTGAATTTTATTCTTCTTCTTCCTCTTCATATACAAGATGGTCTTCACTGCCATCGAAAGCGTTACTTATGCCGCACTTCTTGAAAGATTTAACAGTAGTATCTTCTCTCAATCTAGACCACGACTGTTTTATTCACTGACACACTTGTTTGATTGTAGGTCGTTTTAAAGCTCCCTTCGGCGTGAATTCATGTTGGGTTTCATCCATCATCCATTTGTTCCATTCATCTCTCATATACACTTTAAATGGTTTATTTATCGAGACATCAAGAGGTTGCAATTGTGAAGTAAGTCCTCCCGGAATAACAGCAAGCTCTGTATTTCCCTGTCTCAATTTCTCTTTCACAGAATGTTTCAAATGGCTACTAAACTGATCTAGCACAAGAAGAGAACTCGTCTTCAATAAAGCACCTTTCATACCAGCCTCGTCCATGCAACCCTTGTCATGTACGTGAACAATAACACCTGCCATAATGTTTTGCGCTTGAAAATGATCATTGGATTACGTTTAGTACCGTCAGCACAACATGAAAGGACAACAGTGTAGTGCATTTTTTCATGCCCACTTATAGTTTTAGCACCTTTCATGGCAACAGTTCTGTTACTCGGCACATCAAATGTCACAGGAGTTTCGTCCATATTCCCTATTTGGCTTAGTTCCACGCTGACTTTCTTTCGATGTTGAATAATAAAGCGATGGAAAGATAATATTTTATCTACATACTCTTGTGGAATTTTCTGAGACATTTTGGTTTTGGTTCGCATGCTAAGTCCATGACGCTTCATAAACCTGTAGCACCAACCAACTCCACCCTTAAAGTCTGTTTAAGTCCCACTGTAGCGCTAGCGTACGAGCGTGTATTTGAATAATTTTTGTATTAATTCCAATGCCATTTTGACGGTGTATTTGAATCCATTACATTACGTCATCTTCTAGTTTTGGCCATTTTGCATTCCGTCCTCTATTTGTACATTTAGTTCTCCTCATTTTTTTTTTTTCAGTTTTTCTTTACTAGCCCGCCAATCGCGAATGGTTTTCTCTGTTGGTGGAGGACCGAAATACCGCTCAGCTTCTCTGTTTCCATGTTCTTCTGCATATGCTATTTCAATTTATAGCAAGCATCATTTGAATATCTGTTATTTTTTTCCATTGTGAAACTGGCTATTAACAAAAATAGTGTACTGTTACCGATAACACAAATCACTTTCAATTCAAGTTCACTGGCACCGTAGACTGCAATGACGCATCATAGGCTTGACAATGTTCTGGGTGTGAGATGACTGGGCGGGAGGGAGACAGTGTTAGCAAGCTTGTGAATCCCCGCAATTCATGTTCGTCGAATCGGCGCACTGCCGCTGCCAGATGAATCCAATGTTGCCAGATAGAGATAGGTTTCCCACGGCATCGAATATACGGCCATTTTTAAGACCGGCGGGAATTTTAAATCAAACACTGGACATTTTTATATTAATTTTGAGTACGAGACGCGCCTGAATTTTTGAGGCAATTTTTGTAAGAAGAAACTGCGTCTTACAGACCGTAAAATACGGTAGTAAAAGAAGGTAAATAATACGAGGTTTTAAATATATAAAATTACTAGTTAATTTTGTTGTTGTAATGAACACCAAACGTTGTTCGACCGCGTCTTCGTCTGTGGAATCGGAAGCATTGGTCATGAACATTCACGTGCTGTGTTTCCGAAGTATCTGCTTGATTCAAAATAATGTTTCCTAATCCGTAACGGTTTGAAATACGGAAACAAACACTTACAAAATGCACGACTCATACTTCGTAACAGCGTATAAAGTGAAAAAACGGGTTCGTGTGTTCATTTGTATTTTATTTCTCTCCAATGCTAAAAAGATGTTTTGTTGCGCTACCAAATAATTTGCCTCAACGAACTTGCATTAGCTCTTAATATTATTACTAATATTATTTTTCATTTGTCATATGATATTTTATTTAATCGACTGGCTTTGCTCGAAGGGGTTCCCCTCACTCCCACACGCAGACAGCATTTAGGGTTTCAGCCCTCTAAACGCACTGGTAAGTTTCACACCCCTCCCCACCATGATGCCCTTTGGTTCTGCATCTCAGCCAGACCCCTAGCGTGGATCTAGCCACCGACAACAATATGTCCCTGTTATTCACAATCCAATCCTTTTCTTATGGGACAAACTCGGGGTGATTCACTCTTTCTGACGTGATACAGTGTACCAACTATAAATAAAATCATGATTGCACTCACATTCGAGAGCCATGCAGTTCAGAGCTAAAGGGTAAGCTAATTTTTATTAGTTTGAGTACATTAAACACTCGAAAAGTGTCTAACAAGATCATGTACTTTTCATTTTATTACAACTATCAGGTCCGAACACTCAACATTCGAGGGACTTTTATAATTTAAATCTAGAATTGAACAAAAAATTTCGACATAAATAGAACATTACATACTCAATTAATGAATTAAACGTAATGGAGTGAATTGAATTACTCGTAAATTAATATGAATTTCTAAGTACCTTTCAATAAATTTGTGTCAAATACTTATTCATGCTTTTTAAATCAAATTTCATTTAACTCGTTGATCTTCTTTCAAAAGAGTTCTCATACGCATGATTTATTAACGTATAAATTATGCGGAAAAATGACGGCTCTCGGTGATCGGTCTCTCTCTCTCTCTGGATATACGTAAACAGTGTTACGTACACCTAGGATTAATTTCTGAAAGCTCGGTCTTCAAAATTTAAATAAAATTATTATAAATATTACTATTTTATATACAAAAATGCGTATGCACACATCTTTCGAGTAATGAGCTGAGCTTATTTTTAAGAAACGATGGGTATATTAAATAGTTGAAAATTGTAGAACAAAACAAGAAGCTTGTCGTTTTATAATAGATGATGATAATTAAAATGGGAATATAACGTAGTTACATTCTGCCCCTGTTCAAAAAATAATATTTAGTTATGATACCTCAGTTTTGGCACCTGGGCGAGTACGAGGGAAAAATAAAAGTTACCTCTTAGAAATAAGATATTTCGAAGTTGTTTGCAGAATATATGAATTGTCTTCTTGAAGATTTCTTTGATAGCATTTAAAGCAATTAATTTCTTGTGCATCATTTTCCTCAGGAGCATCATGATGACGACTCCTTTCTCTACATTGCTTACAGCGATGAGAGTGTTTACGGCTGACGTCTAGAGCGAATCAAACAAGAAAAGTCGTTTGTGACAAGAGATAAAAAAATATCTATCGCATTCCATTTTCCACACGAATGTAAATGTAATATTGAACAATACCAAGCACGTCTTCCTCTAGATTGCCAAGAAATGTATCTTACATGTGGAATGAAATGAATTGTATAACCCAAAAATGGTTGTAAAATATTTAGGTAGTTTGATATAGTTGATCGTGTTCATAATCTTAAAACAAAGACGTTCTCCGAAGAATAATTATATTAGTCATAAAATATTTTTAATTCGAAAGTATTTATGGAATGAAACCAGAAAAAATCAAACATCTTAAACGTCATATACAACATTTAAAGAATGATTTCAAATATTTTGCTAGATAAAATTACTTTTATGGTTGCTTTAAGGATCCAATCATGAAACATGAAAACAATTACACAAAGAAATCACATATATTTTTTTCACGTTTTCTACTTTCATGTATGGCGAATAATTAATATTAGCAAATAAAAAGTATTTTGTGCTTCAAATACTTTGCTGCTAATGTGAGGTGCCATTTTTATGAATCAATTCTCTACAGAAGAAGTAAAACAGAGAAAATAATCATCACGTTTGGAAGACTAAATTGTTAGGACGAACAAAAAATATAATTTTAATTTTCCATTTTTGAACTACGAATCTAATTCCAAGATGCATAAATAAATGTGTAAATTGTTTCTGCCCAGTCAGAGGCTCCAGACACTTTGAAGATATTTTTAGAGAGCTTTTTTTTTTAATTTCTAAGAAAGTATAAATAAAATTAATGATCAGTGTGTGGGTAATTAAATTGTTATGGCAACGTCAATGCAAAGAAATTGAGTATGAACCTTAAACGAGTCACTCATTTGTATTTATATGAAAAATACAATTGGTTCGAAACAAGATAATCTCTATTCATCGCGATATAACGGGAGCAATGTGTATTGATATCGAATTTTATTGTTTCTCTTAGCCATGGAAACTTCTTACCGTCCGGAATGCACACACGCCGAAGAGCAAATGGTGACGATATTATTTACGTCAAAACTGTCGCTTCGAAACATATCTCTTCCTTCTAATAATATAAACAAATTAATTTTGAATAACCCAGTATGTATGAAAGAAGTAAAAATAATTACAGTAAGAATCAGATGTTATATGGGTGGGGTCTCTGGGTTTGCTAGTAAAGTTGTTAAGAATGAAATTCGTTTAATTGAATCATTTCAATGTCATATTTTACTTTGTTTCGATATTTTTTTTCCTTAAGTTAAGACGTAGTAGCCCTCAGTCGGGTTTCGGCATCCATTGCTCTCCACTCCATTCACATCATACCGTTTTACTCTTAAGGCGTTCCCCCTGTTTTCTTCCATCATAATAGCCAGTTTGTCATTTTCAGGTATCCTTTCTTACCCAAATCTTACTACGTTACCTGCTCACTTTATACGCCTCATTCTCGATCTGGGCAAAGAAGTAATTGTGTTTGAGGAAATATGCGGCTTAATAACTTATTTCGAGTTTGTCGATCAAGTCAGTATTGTAATCAATAGTGATCATCTGTTTCTGTTTTATATACTCGTACGTCCTTCAGCTTATAGTTACGAAAGTATTTCAGGTTTTGTCTCCTAATATCGTAAAAGTTTTACCTCAATCGTACTTGTAAATAAAATTGTAAAATTGTAAGTAAAACATAGAAATAAAATAATATTACCGTCAGGTACTCCTGGACTGTGTGACCCGATCATGCAGCTCGCGATCAACTGGGCCGTGTCTCTTCACCGCCATTCGTAAATCGCTGATTCGTACGCAGTCCAGAAGCTGTGGCGCAGAAATTCACAAAGCAAAGTAGATATGCAAATAACGATATAATTATTGTTTGGAGCGCGTGTTGAGGACAGAAAGAGGACTATTGAATCCCAGAGGCTTTCTGGTCGCTCGGCGGAGGGAGAATGGTTTTGGCGCCCAAACACGCTTTTCATATAAATTGGTCTTTCCAGTTGTTCCACTGCGATGTTAAGCCACGTTTTTTGCACCAGTGATCGTTACACACTATCGTTTCTGGCATAATTTTCCGACTCAAATCCTCAAAATAGCGTTGTGCATTCCCCACTGGGTATCTATGCGACTGTTCAGCGTGGAAGGGATTTGAGAATAGAATTAAAACGTCTATTGTCAGGACAGAGAGAGCTGTTAATAAATGAACTGAGTACGTAATTTGGAGTTATTGACGGGGTGTGATACTCATGAACAATAATTACGACTAATGTAGAAACAATTGAGCGTCGAATTGTTATTTTTATTGTTTTGCCTCATTACAGTTATCATTTCAATTTAACGCTAATTAACAAATGAATTTCCTCTCATATTTATGGTAACGATGTGTTTGTGTATGAGTAAGCCTATAGACACATTTCATACATGTTACGCGTTTTGCTCTCACTGCACTAGAAAACAAACAATAAAAAATAGAGAAATTTAAATAATTTTAAATGAATTAGAATAAGAAATGCAAATTTGTTGGAAAAAAAAGTGTGAAAGGTCGTCAATTAAACATATATATTGATGAAACTATATGGAAATGAAAGTAGAGAATTTCCAAACACGCAGGAAAGATGAAGGCAAATTACAAACAGGAATAATAAATCCGCACTCACATTAATATTATATAAGTTACTATTTTTGTTTGTGTTTTAGTTATTATTCTGAAAAAAAAAGTTTCCTCAACAAAAGTTGAGGCACATGAAAGAAAAGAATTCTAAGTGCCAAAAAATAATTTTCCAGGAAACACAAAAAACTGATTAAACATAAATTATTGGGAAAAATTATGGAAACATAATCATATATTAACTGTATGACGTTGCAAGCAATGGTGCTCTGAAAAATACAATTTTATCGAAATTTAATGTGTTGCGTTGAAACCATTCCGTGCGCTAAATAATTAAAATTCAACAGATAGTGTTTTTCCACGCCTCGTAACCACCCTTTTTCCTGCAGTTACGATAAATTATTGAAAAAATAGTAAAGAAATACATTAAAATATCGGTTTACCCGAGTCAGTCATAATACATGCCTACGCTATCTATTGAGTGTCAAAGACATTAAACTATCAACAGAAGACACTTATACCGATTATCACAGCATCAATGTTGCGAAGGAGAACGTTTATCGCATTTTTTTTTCGCATTTAGAAATATTTTTTTTCGCATTTAGAAATTTAAGTGGTATTTTTTAGTGTAAATTTAGAAGTGTTGATACATTTTCAATAAAATAATTATCTTATTTTTACCATTATGAGTATCTGAATTGTTTAGGGATTCAATCACTACTTCAAAAAAATCTCGAGCAATAAATAAATTTTATATGAGAGATGATTGGATCAAAAATAATTAATTATCCTCCAATGACGAGCTTCTTTGTCTTATTCCGAGGACAGCTATATATTTCGAATTCACGTGTGTGAGTTGATTTAACAGGAGAAAACACGCAAACGTAAGAGAATTTCAAATTAGGATTGTACACGTGTAGAAATAGAAAAGAGACTGCAGACGCACGTTAATCTCCACTCGTGTAGTGTACTAGGGATATGAATACATGCAAAATACAGGACGTACATATTGCCCTCATTAAGCCCTTCCATTCACTTTGGGGAAAAAATATGGCGAAAGTTCGTATTTGGATTATAATGGTAAACAAATCCACATATTTTACGGTAAACGTCACAAAAAATGGATAACTCTACCACCAATACCTATCTAAATTAGGAGCTGTACATCCTTGAATACAATTAAATCAATACTGAAATCTCATCTTGTGACAAAACATACACAAATTGTCAATTTATCTTGTTATGAGTACGTATAAAATAGGTTCAGAACTAAAACAGGTACACCCATACCTTGTAGTACTTAAAAAATATTGAGTTTTAGATGTAAGTAATTTTTACGTATGTTCTGTGTATTCTCTTTTTTGTCATTTTTTAAATTTTCCTTTATATTTCTAGTTTTTTATATGCTTCAAAATTGTCCTGATCTACGAATAAGTTTCATATTGTATCATATTCATATTTCTATTAATTTTTTCAAAGTAAATTTCTGTTAAATTCTTTGACAGGTTTTTTTTTCGTGGTGACAACATGGCGGAAGAGAAGTTATACATTCTACAGCAATTCACGTCTATCATACAATCAAAATAAATGGACAAACACTATTAATTTTGTGATATGAAGTTTACTACACAATATATGTAGTATTCATCCATACTAAAGTCGTATATCTTTATTTATTTAGAAGGTATAAATATTTAAGAACATCTCTATACAAATACAATGTTGTCCTTAGAATTCCTTTTGCCAGAATTCGGCAAATAATTTGTGGATACTGATTGAGAATGAGAGATTTTTTTCTTCAGACAAATAGATGTCTTGACGACAGGGAGTGAAGTCACAGAAATAGATAACGTCATATTATGTACAAAAACAAAAATTCTATTTCACGCTTGAAAATATACACGATGTGTGTTTGTTATTCATAGAGAAATCATAAAGTATACAGATTTATCGCAAGCCACAGAAAATGTTTCTCAAGAATGTAATTATTAGTAATTTGATAAGATCTGAAGTTTATTTCCTATTAAAATTATTTTCTAATGCGGGAATAACGTATGAACATTATTCGAAACGCGAACAAAGGTACGTGACATCCGCGTTTTTATTTCGGAGCAAAAAATTGGTATTTTTCACGTGAATTGAAAGATACAATAAAATAGAAAAAATACTCCTAAAGATTCCTTAATTGGTTACTGCGTGGAACCAATTTTTTTTTACAATGTCATTTTAGTATTGGTGTCTCGACCACACAAATAGTTAATTGTATTGTTAAAATAATAAGTATTCAAGTTCTTATGGATATAGATATTGCGATTCCCTATATCCTCATGGGAGAAATTATATTTAACATAAGTGATAGGTGACTTCGGTCCCGTAGGTACTATTCAGGCTTTTATTTACATGAACCTGAGGAAGCTCGGGATAATACCGACGTGTGAAACTGAATTTTACACTATAATCCTCTTTCATAACGACTCAACTTTCTGCCGAACAACTTTGCTCCGCAGCCAACAATACAACCAGTATTCCTTAATGAAATTTCTGAGTGGGCTGAGATTGCAGTCGTCTTTCAGCAAGAAAACCAATTATTTTGATGGATTTATTAGAAACCTTCTCCGCTGTTCTATGTATTTGAGTCTTGTGAAATTTGCATTGAGGTATGGAAATACATGATGGTAGTCATGACTTTAGGAAAAGACATAGAAATTTACATGTTTTTATGAACTGGTATGACATTATGAACTGGAAATGACTTTTATGAACCGCAAATTGACAGGTATTAAAACACACGAAAAGAACACTGACACAGTTAAATGAAAACTTCCCAAGCTTTTCGTTCATACTTCAGATCAAAGGAAGGAATAAAATATCTTGTTTTGTATCTTAATGAAATTCGCATTTATACTTTTTTCTCACTTCTCAGTTTATTTAGGTATGTCTTGATACTAATTTACACACAGATCTCTGTACAACACACTTTCTGTGGAATACATTTTTCTTATACTTTGCCACTTAGTCTGGAACAGAATCGTAACATGTTCATCTTTATTTCTTTTTCTCTTACTAACTATCCTTTTTGTTTGTTTTTTTTTGCCAAATTTTACGTATATTGCTTTTCTTTTATTATATCTCCCCCCTCAGTTTAGTGTCCCTCCGGTGACTACGGGGTTAGCGTACTTGCTCAACACCAGATCAGTCCAGATTCAATTCCCGACGGGGTCAGAATTTTTCTTTTAGTTTTTCTCATTTATGTCCTAGTTTGTATAACTATGACTACAGTAAAGCGAACCCTCTTTCTTCTATCCACATCCTACTACTCCAAGTATCTCTAACTATTACTTCGCACTTCTACCAACGTGAGTCTAGTTGTTGGTAAACGCAGCTAACCGGCCTACCTATTAACAATAGTCCTACCACCCACCTCCTACCTCCTATCGTTCAATGTAGATAAGCTTCAATAGCATGCATTTACCATTTTCCAATACTACAATGCAGTAATTTTCTATTTATGCTACATACTCTCGAAAATGTTCATACTCTCGTTTTTCCACTTATTTCACAGATTCATCAGACTTCTTCTCTTCAGGTACCTTATATATCTCTTTATGATGCATCGTTTTTTTAAATTATGACCTACAGTTTCCAATCATTCGCCTCCCATTTTGACCTGTCACTTGTGGCAATCCACCCACTGCGTTTGTTGTGGGGCAGGGGAGAAGGATAACGATGCGTGGACGAGGTCAAAAGGAGAAGTCGCCAAGAGTGAGAATGAGAAAGGATTCAATGCGGAGAAAGGGGGTCGAAAGGCGCCGCCGACACTCGCAATATTTTTATTGTAATTTACAGCCCTACCGCAAGGGGCGGTGTCAGCGTGGCGCCTGCGAGTAAGGAACGGCGACACAACGGAAGGCAAGCGATGACGTCACACCAACCAGGAACTAGGCAACGACGCCAAGATCGCGAAATACGAACGGAACAGGATGTATGGCGATCTCATTTCTAACGTTTAAGGTCTGGAAGAAATATAAAAATATAACATATTGGTTGGAAAAGCGCCTACTAAATGAGCAGAATTTTTTTTTCTCATTTTACATACATGAAATAAATAGCTACGAAGCAGAGCAAAACAAATGCAAATATAACGGAATTCTTTCATTTGATCTGGTTTTAAACTAAAATATAATTTTAGTTCTTTAATAATGGATGGTTGGTAGCATATTGATTGGTATACGATCAATAAATTGTAAGTATTTTTTTCTGAACTTTGTTCATGATAATTATTAAAAATAAAGATTGGTGATGTAACGAAATATTTTCAATTTTAGTTATTTAAACTTGACTTGAGATACTTTGGTCACTTCAAATTAGGTTATTAATATTCCAACGATCATTAATTTTTATTTCAGTATTCTTTGGATTCCCAAGATACATTTCATCATATGACGTTAGGATATCAGACGACAGAACGAGGCAAAATCGGAAGGAACGTTTGCCCTCTTGGTAGCGGGAAAGACCAGAGATTATTCCGATCCACATTCTGATGAAAATTCCGACCATAGTATCTGCCTTTTCGTAGGACCAATGCAGGTATCTCAGTTGCCCTGAGACATTCCGATCCAACGAGATGGTAGAGGTAGTCCATCGATACCTCGGTGAGGAAAGGGTCCATATCGTTGTCACGTAGATTCCCCTTTTGTAAAACGATGTAGCATTTTTTCACACTTAAACAGAACTCTTCAAACGAAACGAGTCTACGTATCGCATGTGAGTTATAATTCTCACTCAGTTGACGAGGTCTATCAGAGCATCTATGGGTGATCTCTGTTTAATTTTATACATTTGTTGACAATCAAATGTAAATTCAAACATAAGTAAATTAAAATGCTGTCTGTATTTAGAAAAAAAGTTCATTTATTTAAATTGATATGTCATTATGTTTGAAGAAGATTGCATCATAGTTTATACATGACTAGCTGAATACTCCCAGCATTCATTGGGAATTTGACGTCATCACTTCGCGACCGAATCACACAATTTCACCTTTCTGATAAATAGATTTCTTCACAAAAACATCCATCTTACATATCCCTATCCTTGTCGACGCCTAAGCTCAATGAACTGTTATTACCCGCATACTGCTTTCACACGAAACGTCTATATTTCCCTTCACGATTGATGGATACTGGCTCGTCAAGACCGTTCCACAGAATTTCACCAAATTTGAAAAAGCTTCTTCGAATGGTATAGATTTGCGTAACGGATACATTTTTAAACTTTCATATTTGTATTTTCAGTGACGAGGACAGTAAGAGAACAGACAGTCCGCATGACAACTCATATTTCAAGTTTTACTTAAAAAGTTTGCTTTGTGGGACGAAAAGCTTTTGATCGCGTATTTCACTACATGTTGCGGTGCCATATTTAGCATCCTCACGCTTTTATCAGGATGCACTCGGCGATGCGTTGTCTGTCGTCGCTCGCTTACACGACTACAGCGCTCCTGTGCGAGCTCAGCAGACAGCTTCTGTCCTGCAGACTGACTGTCCCATCACTGTCCAAGTGTGAAGGCCGCTTTAGGAGAGTCGGAAACTTGATAAGAAAGTTTTCATTTGTTTGGATGGGGTTCTACAATTTTGCTTAGACAATTCTACCTCATACATATATGCGGTAATGTCTTCGCCTCGTGATTTGTATCAGGGAATTCTTGATGAATCGCGAGGGAAGAACACAAACTGATATTCTAAAGAAATAACGTAATCTAAACATAACCAATTAATATAATATGCGATTTCAGGAATCAATCGATTTTGTGAAATTGTATGACAAATGATATAACCTACAAAAGCACGGCAAGAATGTAAGCAAACATGGCGGTGCGCGTAATTGCCACGAGTTCTGCGCATGCGCGTGCGCTTTTGCGACATGTATGCGCATACATGCATATCCTGAATTAAGTTCATACAAAATACACCTGTCGTGCGGCTCGTCAAACAACTACAAGGCACTAGCTCATACAAATTGACAAGTATCAAGTAAAAGTCTCTCATACATGTATTCAAGTGTAAAAGTACCTTAAGAAAAATTGATGCACACCTCCAATTGACGCTCTTTCAAATGTACATGTGTGAGAACATAAATATATCACCAAAAGAACCCCATGATAAACTCAATCTCAAATACAATTCAGCGTAGACTACAGAACATTTCACTCCACATACCTAGAGTTTCGAAAATTATTTTTCTTATAAATAAATAACGCAGATGATAAATGCATTGGGAAACTTTAATTTCAGTAGGTTCATCTTACTTTCCATGCAATATTGGATTTCTCATTCTTTATGGTTAAAAACGTAAATACGCGTGATTTTTAAAATATTAAAAAAAAAGCCAGTCCATGGTACATCTAATTTATAAGTAAAACCAAATTAAGTCATGATAGAAATCCCTACTCTTATTTCATGAAGGTCTTTTGATAAAAAGATAAAAGTAAGGGATAATATTTCGATACTCTTTCCATTATTGGTTAGCGCTTAAAATTAGCATTCACTTGTAATAGATGATTCTCCTCCTAAAGAAGCAGAGGTAATTAAGGCGGAAAAAAGTGAAATGTCCGATAAACGGCGATAGAGAAAAATCGCATTCAGAAAGAAACTTCGTTGTATTCTTTTCCAGAAGAAAGAAGAGAAGGAAAAAAAACCCTACAATCGCAGCATCCGTTGTCCCGCAGTGCCAACGTAGCGACACAAAAACCTCACTGTTCGATGTCTTTTGTTGAGTAAATATCGCTCAATTCGTCCGACTGCGAGACACAACAAGACAATGAGTTTAATCGGAGAAACATGACTTCGCTTTGCACACAGCACTTTGCAAACAAATGCAGGCTACGTTACGAAAGACTTGCAAAAGACGACCCTCTCAATACGATCGGAGTATTTAACGCCTTTTTGTCTATTTAAATCTGAAGACATAAAAGAAGTAGAGACGAATCAGCATAATAAGAAGTTAACAATTAAAGAAAATACAGAAAAGATATAATGGAAGAGAGAAATGTAGCTTGCAGTATAATATGCAGAGATTTCAATACTAGTTACATAGGACAGATAAAATCACTAGTGAAAACAAGAAATCGAGAACATCATTGGAACTTCAATGCAGTAGATTCCAATGTTAAAACAAATATCTGCGTAGGTGAAGAACATAAGATGGGTTGGGAAAGTATAAATATATTACACAGTGAAAGTAATGGTTATAAATGTCCAAAATATTACACACGGAAAGCGCAATGTGGAATGCGAACTTATGTGGGAACACAGAAAGTATGGAATATTTATCAATATACATAATGTAATGTCACTCATGACATGATTCTGCGATACTGTACTATTTATGTAATCACCTGACTGTGGCCAAGGTCCTGGCACAAACGCTGCGTCTAAAATGCAGCTGTTTCTCTACCTAAGGTTGAAAGTATTTCTAATTTATATAAGAAACATTATTGTTTTAATACTTCCCAGACAAGTGAAACATAAATATTAAAATAATCAAAAATGAACTTTTCAACAAACACATTCTGGTTCCCCTCAAATTTTGTCACCTCGCAAAGAAATGTATTTTAGAAGAGGTAGGGCAAGAGCTTATGAATCGAAATAAATTTTATAACCAATAATAAATTCATAAATATAGAAATATTCGACAAAAATCATTCTGCTCGTATGTTGCCACTTATTAATCGGTTCTATTATCTATTGTCGTCTACGTCATGGACTTACGGTTATAACAACAGATTATGCTGCTTCTTTCACATTTCATAATACTCTTCATAAATAACATTTATATAGTTTGCCTTCTATTTTTCGCTCACGCACATTATACTTTCAGTGGATTGGCCACCTCATGATACGCAATTGATCTCTGACGGACACATTTGCAACCTTGATAGTCAACAGTTACGCGAGTGAAGATTCACATCTACTGATTAACAGTCTATTTTGAAGGTTTTTCTGCTCTAGTAATTCATCGACATGCAAAATATTGTCAAATTTCAATAACCCTCAAGGAGAGTGTTTTGTAATTTTAAATCATTTTATCGATTCATTATCCTATTTTCATGCCACTGGCATTCCAAATAATCCACTTTTATTAGTATAGATTACTTATATATAAGTACTTTTCATGACCAGAATGGGTTTTACAATGGTTCACCCGCTGCGTAATGAAAGTTTAAAAAAATTAGGTGACTAGCGCCCCTCGTCCATTGATATTCTGAGCGTCTGTGGAAGAAAGAAAGTTGGTTCGGGGCGAAGGAAGCGAGAGGTGGCTGGCAAATGAAGGAAGACGTAATGCCATTACGGCACAGTGGCGCTGCAGGCGTCGGACGTTGAACCATTGACAGGAGAAGGGAGGGGCCCATGTAGAGTCTCCTTGGAGGAGGCCATGTTTAGAGCGAGTTTCTTGTTCGTTGCCCCAAGCACGTAACACGGTGTGGGCACAAGAAGCGAAGGCACAGACAGGGCCTGGACCACATGACATTTCGGAACAATTCTGTGCAATATCACTAGAAGTACCATCATAATAAACTTCATAATAAAAACACAACTTTATTTATTCTATGTTGCATTATTTACATCTTTATCATGTTAAAAATTGCTGTATTAAGTTGGCAATAATAATTTCAATAGATTTTGTCTGTATAAGTAAAAGTATTCGCATGCACCATAATTGATCTAACGAAGCTGGCGTCCATATTGAATATGCATATCCGGAGACCGCTTTGAAAAAATATTTTACATTAGTTTCATTGGTAATGAAAGAAGTGCAGTAAAGAAAAAGTATTTATCTGACGTGGTTAACATTAGTGTTTACAAATAAATATTCATTACAGTGTCTTCAAATTTATTTTCGGATATTTGTTGACAAATAGGCGAGTATACATTTGTTAACGTATAATTTCTGTAAATCGTAGTCAAATTTATACATGAGTATTATATACATTTATAAATAATTGTTTAACAATTATTATTTTATTATATTCTAATTGCTCATTCAATTTTTAACATAGACCTACAGAGGTCCTGCTGAAATGCATAAATGTATAACCTATAACAGGATATAATGTGTTGACATAATTACACACAGTTTTATACAATAGTAGAGTATAACAATGATGTTGAATTTTTCTCATATTCTGAAATACATATGTACTCCCTAAGAATTGTCTACGTGTAGTGAATGGACTACGTGTAGTTATGGGATTGCGGAATGAATGATAACACCTATTTTCGATGACTTCATCACCTTCCGAATTCTAATAAGATTCACTTACCAAAACTAATAATATGTAAAATGCATTTCCTGACTTTGAAATAAAATGTCGCATTATGTACTTTAGTACGTATTGTATTGTTTACTCTAATGTCGCAATTTGACTTGACGCACAAACTTCCTGTCTTCTTGGCTACGTTTTGACACAAATTCACACGATTATAAAAACTTTAAAAAATCAAATTGTAATATTTTCGTATCACGATCAGACTCGGAAACTATACACAATTTAATTACTATATTATTTTTTATCAATAAATTGTTAAAAGATGATAAATTCTCTTTTATCTCTACGAGAACTGCGTTTAACTTCCTTGTCTTTTGCATTATATTAATGCATTAAATCCCTTTTCTTCCCACATGTTTTACAGGAGTTAATTTGTTGCTTTATATTCTTCTTGTGTTCAATATTTTCCCATGTATCATTTGTCATCCAGTCTCTTTGCTCTTTCCTCCTGAATCCAATCACTCTTTCCAGGAGGTCATCCTTCACACCCTCCCATGTGATTTCCAAATTATCACTCCCTCTCGACAGGTTATAAAGAGAATCATACTCATTATGGAGCTTAATTTTAATTTGTTATTTAACCTCTTTTTTCCGGATTTTCCGGATATCATAATATTTTCTTTGAGCATTTAGAAAATAATTTTGTAGGCTAGGATTTTTACTCTTATGCGTGCTATCATGAGATGATAATCACTATCAACATCTGCCACCCGCTTATTTCGGACGTCCAAAAGTGATCTTGGCCATGACCTACTGATAGAAAAGTGGTCAATTTGGTTCTCTGTTTGTCAGTCCGGAGAAATCCAGAGATAAAAGAGAATGGATAAACAAAATGGCACGCAAAGCAGAAGAAGCTGCAAGGAAAGGGGATATAAAGGAATTATACCATATCACCCGGATATTATCACGTAGGAGGAGTCAGAAAACTAGTCATGTCTGCAGTGAAGAAGGAAATCTTTTAACAACTGAAGATGAGCAGATGCAAAGATGGGAAGAGTTCTATCGAGAAACACTGAATCAAGAAACGCAAGATGATGTGGAACATTTACCTGAAATGAAAATGAGGAAGGGAACAAAAAGTGGTAAAGCATCAGGTAAAGATGGTATTTGTCCTGAAATTCTCACTGCAAATGTAAATACAACAGAACAGTTACTGCTAGAACTATTTCAGAAGGTGTGGGAAGAAGGTTTTAGATGTAACTACCAACGTTTCGGCCATCGTGCTGTGGTCTTCTTCAGGGTAATGTCAGGGTCGTACAGACCTAAGTCGCTGTCGTGCTCTGCGAGGTCGAACGTGTTACGCGTCGGTTATATAGATTGGGTTGGGGTTGGGCGGCTACGCTATGATTGGCTACGCCATGATTGGCCGGGCGCGGTGGCCAATCAGCGCGGGGTGGAGCGGAACCGGGTGGAGCGGAACCGGGTGGCGCGGGTGTCGGGTCACTCTGCGCTTGGAGACCGGGTGAAGCGGAGCGCTCGGGTGGACTTAGTGCCCAACTCCAGGCGCTGCATAAGATCAAGCCATTGTCAACATTAAGATTGTTAGGTGTTCTGGCAATCTCTATGGCTTCTTTGATCCGTCTGGGCCAACAACGATCCTCCTTAGTAATTATCCGAGTTTCATCAAAGTTAAAAGTCATGTCCCGCCTCTATCGCATGGAGGGCTATGGCTGACTTGGTTGTCCTTCCATATTTGAAATGTCTAATGTGCTCCCTCATTCTCTCTTCCACAGTTCGTCCGGTTTCCCCTATGTACTCGCGACCGCATTTACAAGGTATGGAGTAAATGCCGGTCGACGCCAAAAGGGGGGGGGGTAGCTTGTCTTTAACTTTAACAAGAGATTAGCCTAACTTTTCAGGGGCGCTGTAGACAGGTCTCTTGAGAATTTTACCAACCTTGTCCTTCCACATATGGGAGTAAGGCGGTTTTAGAAAACTCGCGATTTTCTTTATCTTCCGAACGAACGTTTTGATGCGATTTGAGAGACTTGTTTATGGCCTTGTTGTAGCCATTATTGCGGAAAGTATCACGCATGAGTTCCATTTCTTGGTCTAAGCTCTCTTTGTCACACACTTTTTTGGCTCGGGTGGCTAATGTTTTTAACACATCACGTTTGATAGCTGGATGGTGGTGTGACTCAGCATTTAAATAACGGTTGGTATGTGTTGCGGTAAACGCTATGCGCAAGGGAGCCGCCATTCTTCCCTTTAACGAGAACATCTAAAAGTGATTACGAGAACATTTTGTTTACGAGAACATCTGAAAAGGAGGTAGAAAACTACGGGAAGTCGTGAAACGAAATTAAACCTATGGAGGCGAATCGTGTCAGATGGAAGAAATTTACTGAAGCCCTACGCTCCATACAGGAGCGAAAGGATTGAAGAAGATATAAATTATCTATATTAAAGCGGAGTGACTCCTATGTTTGCAAGCGCTACGTCATATTTTCGACACCATGTTTGAGCAAGTATGGCGCATGTGAATACCAGTTCTTATAGTGCTTCAATCTGTATGGGCATTTGACACTCTGTGCTTGTTAACTACACCATTAAGAGAAAGAGAGATGAAAAGATAAACAAACGAAATAAAGATGGGAACGAAATTTTGAGGCTGCGTTGCTTTTGTCATGCAGTGCTTTTTTCTGAAGAGCTTTTTCGAATGTTGAGGAGTAAATTGGATTGATACAATATTTTATGAATTTTCTGTAAAGATCATGAATATATTAAAAAATATTCACCTTATCATTCGTAAACCATTATAATTAAAAGCAAATTAAAATTTTAATTCTCGAAAAAAGAAATAACATAATTTTCAAACAAACATTCCAACTTCTATTTCGTGTACATTTCTGCAAGCAGATGGACTACTGTACACTTCTTAAATTATGAAAGGGATCAAATATTTTCTTATTTGAATCGTTTCATACATTAGTATTTACGTAAATTATGGATTCTAAATGAAAGTTTGCTTGATATTCTCCATAGTTCAAGGGAAACGCATATATAACTTCTCCACATACGTTCAAAAAGATATTTCTAATAATTCCTTTTATTCTCATTTTGTTGTATTATTACACGTATTTCTGTGCTATGCCTACCACAAATCGTAATTGCCGCCAGCGCAGCGACAATCGGGGCAACTCGTGCCGCCCCGGTCAGCGCCGTGTCGGGCGCGCTCAGACGAAAAGCAAGTGGAAGGAGCCCCTCCTTCCCCACCACGCGACCTGCGCAGGGGCCTGTCGTTTTCTGAGATCGACATGCCGGAAGTGCGGAAAGAAGGGGCATATCAGGGAAGTGTGTCGTGGCAAGCGCGCATCAATCGTAGAGTCTATGGAAGTAGCAATGGTAGAATCCCGCCCAGTTAATGCGGTAGTGACTCCTACGCACGAGAATAAGATAGTGGTCAATCTTAGAATAGGAGAGTTGCAAGTTCTTTTTCAATTGGACACAGGTGCCGGAGCTACTCTCATTAACCTCAACAGTTACAAGGCACTAGGGTCGCCATATTGCAAGCCATGCAACAAAAAGCTACTCGCTTATGGCAAGCAGGAGATTATAATCAAGGGAAAAATCGTGGTACCGGTAGCATACAAATCAGCTAAAGTCAAGCTATCAATGATCGTGGTCGACAGATTTGACACGAACAATATATTGGGTTTGGACGGTTTCCAAAAGCTCTGATTCTCTATACATGATATTAACGCGATCAGCAGAGAATTGGATGGAGCAAACACTCAAGCAAGCAAGCTGTTGGAACAGTTCCCGGAAGTCACAGCGTCTGGTTTGCGGCACATCTGACGTTGAAGGAAAATCATCGCCCGAGGTTTTTCAAAGCACGACCGGTTCCCATACCCATTCGAGAATAACTGAAGAAAGTAATCGAAAGGTTAGAAGAACAAGGCGTGTTAGAAAAGGTAAACAGCAGAAAATGGGCAACATCACTAGTCGTCATTAAAAAGATGAGCAATGGATTAAGAGTCTGCGGCGATTTCAAGTCGACAGTAAACCCACAGTTAATGATAGACCAGTTTCCCATTCCGCGGCCTGAAGAATTATTCCAGCAGCTAGCAGGAGGACAACGATTTTCCAAAATCGACCTCAAAAGACGCCTACCTGCAGATTCCGCTGGATCAGGACTCAGCGAAGGTAACAGTAGACAATACCCCTTGGGGGTTGTACCAGTACAACAGGCTGCCCTTCGGGGTAGCATCTGCAGCAGCAATTTTCCAGAAGTGTCTAGAGAGCCTGACATCGCAAGTGCCAAACTGCACAAATTACCTGGACGACATTGTGGTTACGGGGATGTCTGAGGAAGAGCATTTAAAGAATCTCAAAACCTTGTTTCAGAAACTGCAAGAGTGGGGCCTGAAAGTAAACTGGAGTAAGTGTAAATTTTTCCAGCCCAACATCAAGTTTCTAGGCCACATTCTGGATGCAGATGGGATCCGGCCTACTCAGAACAATGTATTGGCGATACAGCACTTTCCCGTACCTCAGAACCTTAAACAATTAGAATCGTTCATTGGGAAAGTCAATTACTAGGGAAAATTCATCCGTAACGTTTCTACGATCGCGGCGCCACTCAATAAACTTAGGAAGAAAGGATAAAAATAGCTTTGGACAAAGCAACAGGACAAGGCATTTCAGCAGTTAAAGCAGGAGTTGCTGAACATGGTGAAGTTGCAACACTTCACGCCAGGTAGAATTACAACCATTGCAGCCGACGCATCGGACTACGGCATCGGTGCAGTTCTGTCACAGAAGGACGAAAACGGGCAGGAGCATCCCGTAGCGTTCGCATCTAAATCACTAAATATACACCAGAAGAACTATTCTCAGATCGAGAAGGAAGCATTAGCAATTGTGTTCGGAGTGAGAAGTTTCACGAATACTTGTGCGGACACAAGTTTGTAATTATAACGGACCATAAGCCTTTGGTAACCTTATTCCACCCAGCAACAAAGTTACCAGAAATGACTGCTCGGAAATTACAAAGGTGGGTTTTATTCTTGTCAGATTATAACTACTCAATAGTTTTCAGATGCGCCTCGCAGCACGCAAACGCAGACGCTCTGTCGCGCCTGCCAATGGGTCCAGATGTCGCGTTCGACACACTGGACATAGCCTTCCTGCAAATGGACGCGCTAGATGAAGAGCGGCTAACCTGTTTTCCTCTTAAGGCAACTACCATAGCTTCCGTCACTGGAAGCGATGCAACCCTACAACAAGTATGGGAGTTCGTGCTAAAGGGGTGGCCATCATCGATTAAGGCTCACGCCAATCTGGCGACATGGTACAAACCTAGGGACAGTGGTTATCAGTGGTTAACAAATTGCTATTACTCAGTACAGCACAGGGAAATAGGGTAGTAATTCCTACAACGTTAAGAGAACCAGTCTTGGAATTACTGCACCAGGGACATTGGGGCATGGTTCGCACTAAACAGCTAGCCAGGCAACACTGTAATTGGCCTGTCATAGACCGAGACAAGCGGAAGGAGCACCTTTTTCCCCACCACGCGGCCTGCGCAGGGGCCTCTGCGCAGGCCACCGCCACCCGGCCGGCAGGTCGCCGCCACCACCGCCGCCAGGGCGGTGAGTTCTTAAGGGCGGCGATACTGCACAGCAGTGGAAGATAGGAAGTGGAGTAGAGAGAGTTGAAACTACTTACGCTTGTTACCACGATCAACAACATTACGACGACGCTGCTTTCACCTTCGGATCTCTCTCTGGACATCGGAACATCGAACTGCTTGAACTCTCGGAAGACGACCCGGCTACATTATTGGTACCTTTCTATAGTCCGCCTGGCTCGAACTAGATTGTTCTCTTGTAATAGTTGGGACAATAAACCGATCGTTATATATAGTACCTGTACTTGTTGGTTCGTTCACTAGCGGGACACAACAATTTCAAATGACATATATTGGAAAGGTTCACTTTCGTTGGTTATTTTCACACTTATAAAATTTAACCAAATGCTGCCAGTCTATACGAAATGAATCCTAACTGAAATACTAGGTTCAAGTTTGGTGATAATATAAGGTTCTTTAAGTGAAAGACTGATCTTTTGCCAATGCAATATTAACGTGACATAACGTTTCAATCCAACCAAAGCATATTGGTTGTTTTAGGATTTGAGTGAGATAAATTTAAAGCTTCTTTCTGCGAGCCAACTTCCAATGACTGACGGTTTTTGACACCTCTTCACCCAAAAACTGAAGTATCAACTCTGTCATTTATTTGAAAAATCACAGTTACCTCGTGTTACTTTTAGCACTCAAATGTCCAGAAAGAGGACAGAGAAATTTTCTAGCTATTCACTTGTACTGTACAGTAGACAATATTTGACTCTTGTATGAAAATTCCTCTGCATAATAAATTCC
This sequence comes from Laupala kohalensis, assembly GCA_002313205.1. Lineage (NCBI taxonomy): Eukaryota > Metazoa > Arthropoda > Insecta > Orthoptera > Trigonidiidae > Laupala > Laupala kohalensis. The sequence continues at coordinate 225,969 of NNCF01132459.1, read as the reverse complement.
TATAAAAGGAAATATGTTTGTTCAACGAAATATCATTTTTTCATGATGTTTTTCTAGCGTGCATTTTTTAGTATATGAATTCGGTAGTTCATAGCATTGTAGAAGCAGACGTAAGATATGGCTCCTTACCATAAAGAAACATTGAAATATCTCAACAATAAAACATTGAAATGACAATATAAACATTGGAGATCTCTAGTAAACCGTTAAATAAAAATAGATTTATATATTTAATCAATACATTATTTTTAATTCGGTAGTATTTCTATTGTTTGCTTCATATGTCAATGCGAGTCAGTCTTGAAACAAAACCCCTGTTTTAAAAAAGTGATAGCACCCGTCGGCGCTGGAGAACGCATTCAGAATCACAGAAAAGACTCAAGGAGTCCTATTACAGTTACGATTCAGAAATCACGAATACTCTCTTTCTTTACAAAGGAAACAAAAATGGCGTAAATTTAAACGAAATAACATACTCGATTTTAAAACAAAGCAAGCAGGTTAAAAATGCTCACTTTCTATTTATCTAAGTCGATTATTGTTCATTGTCGAGGAAAATAGTCTGCCAATTATATATGGAAACTTACGAATTAGGAGCTCAAAGATTTAGCAAGATATTTCGATATATTTAATGATAATGAAACAGAAAAAATTGTCAAAGTTACTAAAATTAAAATTTACTGAACTCAAATATATATTAACACGTAGGTTATGATCAGTAGACAAGATGGCTGCCGTGTATAAACAACTTGGTAATCGCTCTGATGTTATTAACAATTATTCTACGCTTTGAGTTGATTCCAGGTCTAATAGAGAGTCATTAACCCCGCAATACAACGAGGGTGATATAGACTACAAATGTTTTGATTTAAGTTGTGATAGATCTGCTAATGTAAATGTATGTGATGCCCATGAACAATGCACTCGTGAAACCATAGCGTCGCTGCATAAAATTATCAGCGTGCTGAACAAAGGCTTTCGCAGCACAAAAGGAAATTGTAAATCTAAAGGAGGAGATTAAGATACTTCAGTTCAATGCTCAACACAATTCTGAGAGATAGAAGTACCCCCAAAAATATGTGAAAAATAGGGTACCGGCGCCTCGTGAGACTGTGGAATCCCATAAACTCTATTCGCTGCTGCCCGATTCTCAGAAGTTAGCGCACCCTAATTAGGTTGAAGGTACTAGCGTCAAGAGGCCTGCCGTAAGAAAATACTCACAGCTCAGTGGGTAGAGAAAGAAGATACTGACCATTTTTGGAGATAGTCATGCACGTGGAATCGCAATTAAAATGAGTGAAGGTGATTGTAAAAGTGAAGTGATGAGATTTGGCAAGCCAGGTGCTAAGTTCGAAAGTTCCACTGCCAGAATATATAGTGATTACTGATGTGAAGGTTGTGCTAGCAGGATCGAATGATATTGCATGCAATGAAGCTAAGAATGATATTAAAAGAGTGAATAGGGTACTTGATAATGTGTGTGGGAATGAAAATCAAATGATCATTGCGAATTTGCCACACAGACACGATTTAATACAGGAATCCTTTCTCAATGCTGAAATTAGAAAGACCAATAAAAGGTTAAAATTATTGTGTGGTCGATACAATAATGCAATAATAAACCTTAACGAAGATTAAGGGGTTAGATTGTTTTCAGAATATTTCAATTTATTTTTATTTTGTAAAAAAAAATTGTAGCACTGAAGAATTGTATGATGAATTGTAGCACGTCATGCGGCCGAAAAGATACTTTGCATCAATAAACAACGACAGAATGACGAAATCTTTTTCTTCTTGTATGTACATCAATATGTCAACAACAGACCAATTCCGCCAATAACAGTGATTCATTTATACATCTATGTTATCCTGTGTTATACAAAGAAACATGTAGCTGAACATGAACGAAGGAAGGAAATACATACACACTACACTAGACACAGAAATCATATTAATGTCCCCTACCACAGATTAGCTAAGTCAACTAACAGCTTTGAATTACTGGGTCATAGATAGTATAATAAGGTACCAGCACAGTTTACTGATAGGATGAACCTGAAGGATTTCAAGAGTAAGCTTCACCATTGGTTTGTTGCTAATCCATTCAATTCTGTTCAAGAATTCCTGGATCACAAAGGTACAATTCTTTAACCATTTTTCCCATGCACCTACGCTATCGATGATGATGATATGCTATATGACTTTGTAGTACTTTTGTTTATATATAATTGTACTGTAATATCCTTTTGTTTATATCAATTTGTATTGTATATATACTTGTGTTTATATCAATTTGTATTGTATATATACTTGTGTTTATATCAATTTGTATTAATTTATATCAACTTGTATTATCTTATATCAATTAGTATGGTAGCAAGTTAATCTATTTTTATCATAAATTTATATCAGTTTATATCAATTGTATTGTATCTGACTCTGCCTATTTGCCATGCAGGTTGAACGACAATAAAATATTATTATTATTATTATTATTATTATCAAAAACAAAAAGTAAAATATCAATTCATAAGATCGGGATGAAATATATAAAAATCTATATTTGAAGCATTATATGGGTATTATGAATTACAAATTCTGATTTTTTATTCCGTCGTGTTTGAAAGTGTTACAAATATTAAGTTTAAAATGCGTTATTAAATTGCAACGATAATTGAATCGTGAAGCTTCCTCACATACTGTTTATAGTCACAGTTATATTGATCGTTTTGTGTTAATGCCAACTGCTCAACTTCTAACTGCCAACCGCAAAACAGGTTCCCCTTCCCACTCGACATCTCAACATGCTCTAACAGCAACTGCAACTGCGCTGCAAGACCCTCCAGTGCAGCCAACATTGACACGGACACGGAAAGACTTGCCCATGAAGAGAAAAGCTCACCATGGAAACAATTAGAAAGAATTCCGTAGTCATTGATTATTTAAACGAGATATGTTAATCTCACCTCTGAAAATGAAGGTTCTGATGTAATTAATTTCTTTCGCTAATTTAACGAACAAATTTAACTTTCTTAAAAGTTTGGAGATGGAAAAACGTTTAAAATACACATTGAGAGTTTTTTGGATCTTCTTCTTTATAATAACTCAGAATTTCGTAAACTATCGAAAATAATATCTTCACGATATTGTTTCTGTTTATCTAAATACTAGATAATATATAATTTTAGCATTTATTTTTTGTAAATTTTTGATAAATGAACACTATTTTCGGCAAATAACTCTTACGTTCTCTAGTGAAAGTCGAAAAATATATTTAAAAAGTGGATGTTGAATGTTGCAAAACGCAATATATGTTACACGTGAATATGCAAACGGTGAAGTGGATGGAAGTTGAATTTATGAGCTTTTACTTTTAAAAATTGTACAAAAGTCTGGAAAAAATTGTTTGGGAAAATAACTTTTCCAAAACTAAGTCTGATATTCTATCCTTAAAGCAGATTACAAATTAAATAGAAATCCACTGAGTTGTTTCGGACGCGGGTGGAGTTTAATTAACATGATTCACATGAATTGTTTATTTACGCGACGAATCTTTCTTTATACATGAGCTTCCACTAGAAATCTCGTTACGGTGTAAAAAAAGTGTATTTTAAAATTAACGTTGACATTCCAGAAGAACCAAGGTATTTATAGTTTTTTTATTCATTGATGTAAGTAGTTTTCAAAATATTTACGTAAAATAATTAGAATAAATAATACAGTCTTTTAGGTCTAGCTGCAAAAGTTTAGAGAAATAGTGATTTTTTGCTCTTATATAATTTTGAATGCGCTGATTACGAATTTCAACTTTGTCCCTTCGAGAAAGTTCGGGAAATATGAAAATAAAACACAAAAAACAAAAAAAAATCGTTGTACCAATTATATTAAATAAATTATTTGAAGTGTTTCAGCCCTGGATTATTTTTTAGCGTTCTTGTTCAAAGTCAACAACTTTGCTATGTTTTGTGTGTTATGTATGTAATGTACTTATTACGAGATCAGTTTTCAATGCCATATGTTTGTTATACTTTCTCTGTCTCTTAAATCTGACAAAATATATTCATATTCTATTGTTTTCCTTTTTATTCTTAATACAAAATTTAGAAAATTATTCATTTCCCACAACGTCAAGACCCATTGCAAGCAAAATACTTTAAAATATTTGGAAGTTTGAGTAAATAAAATGTGAGATTTAACTAAAATAGATTCTGTTCATGAAGAGTGAACAACATTTTATAAATCAAAAGATATGTATGGACGCTGTAGATATGTAAAAAAAAGTGTCTATGCAGTTAGTGAATGGTGATGTTAAAACGATGTAGCATTATGAACATATATTATAACTTCGAAAAACACAAATGTTTAAGCAGATATATTGAACAGGCTAACACCGAACCCTAGTCAAGAACAGCGCGTACCTCCTCTATTGATAATCTCCTTTGGATAATCCCTTTGGACATTCTCGTACGAAATAAATTGATTCAAGAAATTGAGAAGATGGATTCAAGGAAGTGGTAGATAATTAATACCATTAGCGTTGATTTAAGGTCAAAGAGCCGTAAGAGAAGTGCTCTGGAGTAGGAATGAGTTCGCCGATCCTCTCAAAAGGAAGACATTATGGTAAGCGAGATGTTCGAGAGAAGAGGTCCCGCACGTGCCAGCAGCGTCCCTCACACTTCATTCGCCACAACTCCTCGGATTATAATGAAGATTCCTTTCTTCCAACTCTGAATCACGGATCCTTCATTCCATTCCTCCTAAGGTACGCCATCGAGGAATCATATTCCATACGGATCGTGTACCATATTTTCCTTATTACACTCTGAAATAAAATATATTTTCCTACGCAAACATGTGAGCCTGTAATCTCCTAACAAACATTTTGTGAAGAACTTCCAAAATAACAGTAAATGTATCTTATACCCACAAGTATGGGAACGAGAAGGAAGCCAGAAATATTTAATGATAAAACATTATTTTTAAATTGTATTCATCATTGGTAATGTTTAGTGTAAAGGCATTCAGGATACTCTCGTTTAAGACGAGGGTATACACAATTCCTTTTCTTGTGTCCCGATGCACACGAGCTGTGCAAATGACCTCGTAGACTCTCCCCTATCGAAGAGCCAATGACGAAGAAGCCTCGAGTGGCCAATCCTCGAGCTGCGCCCGCTCCCTTATTAATTGCCCTCCATGCGACGAAAGGGAATGTGTAAGAAAGGGGAGAACACCTCGTCCTTCTAGACTAGTCCTTGGTACGCCGTTAGTTAGGCGGGAGCGAAGTCTAGTCAGAGGAAGTGAAGTATTTATGATCGTGGAAGCAGAGTGCGATGGAGAAGGGAAGAGGAGGAATTCCGTCTCTTTAGAAAATCAAGGTCCTGGTCCGGCGTTTACTCAAAAGCACGCGCAAAACAGAAAAAATGACAATTGAATTTGTTGCATTTCTACCGATGAAGTTTCAAAATGAAATACCATACACAACGATAAATTAATATCAATATTATGGAGATATTCATTAATTTGATATTTCGATATCTAATGAACAAGACACGAAACAAAAAGATGAGTTCATCATACATTTTTTATTTTCATGACATTGTAAAGATAGTTTGATGAAGCTCATAGGTCAAGGGTACATCAACAATAGTAGAAGCATCTATTTCTTCACTTTCATTTATGTGTTCTGTTGCATTGTCCATAGAATTACCATTTTTTACCATTTCCAAATGAGAATTCAATTCTCTACATTTGCATCATAATATATACTGCGTTCTTCTTTACAAACCGGACTCAGAATTACAAATCGGATTCCGTCAATTCATCAGATAATCATATTACATCCTGATAGCGTATCACTATTAAGTTCGAAACCTTTTAGTTAAAGTGATGTATACAACGTAATTCAAAGCATTGATTTTATTAAAATACTTTGTGTGTTGTACACATGTATGCAGCATTATGATTTTCCTCTGTGTTTTATCTACCATAGAGTTACTTGCTTAATTGCAGATCTAAAAATTTTAGTACTACTAGCTAATTACCCGATGTTGCTCGGAATTTTTCTTAGACTAATCTTCTTTTACTCAGGAAAAAATAAAATCTATGTTGTAAGATTTAAAAAAATTAACTTTCTGGTTTTTGAAAACATGTTCAGCATCCTAATTTTTCAAATTCATAATCATACTAATTTAATTCAAAAATTTACTGCGTACATTACACCATCGCGCGGGAACCGCACCAATCGAATTTTCGCTTCCGATGCATGACGCGGCTGCACCATTTCATTAAAATTCTTGTAAGATCTATTCGTCGAAATTATACGATTTTTGGAGATTTTTATTTTTGTTAAATGTACAAAGCATATAATTTATTAAATTTGATGATTGATTTTTTCCTTCCTAAATTATTCTCTTAAATTTACGTATTTTAACACCCTTTTTATAATAACGTTTTTTCAATAATGTGTGTTAATCTATCTCTAACCGTTTGGGAGGCGCAATCGAATATACCTGCCTTTTTTCCCGATTGCATGTTTATGATCAAAATCATTTTCTATCTTTTTTTTCACGCATTTTAAAAATAAAAATTAACGTATGTTCATCCTGGGCATATTAACTATATCCTTGTCAAATTTCGTCTAGATCGGTTTAGTTGTTTAATCGTGATTAAGTTACAAACAGGTTTTCTCGTTACTCATTTATATATTAGTATGGATGTGGATGAAATACTATAATAAATATTGTTTCTTCTGAGAAATAGGAGAAACCGAAGTGTTAATGAATACATAATTTTATTCACATCTAATTTCATTTCAGCCAATGAGACACACGTTTTTCAAACGTAATTCAATTTTCGAATTCCTAAGTACACGAAAACTACGATGATATTCAACCGCTGACATTCTTATCCAACCCTATAATTCTATCAAAGTTAGAAAAAACGATTCTTTCACTTTAGAAAAACTTATTAATTTCAGTGGAGATTTACTGTTTTCAATTCTTCAATAATAATTTATGTGTCATGAGAGCAATATGGATAGTTAATTATTCTCATGTTGCACACGGGTTTTGAACCTGAAAATTTTAGAGTTTTCGCTTTATCAAATGTAGCGGTACAATAGCGGTCAAAAAAAGATACAAAATGAAACAAATAAAAATTCACTTCTAAGCGAGGAAAACGATTCAGATGTTTGCTAACAATGTTACTCATTATAAAGAATCCTAAATAAATTAAGAAAACAGAGTATTTTGTTGAATAATAAACACTAATAAAATTAAAAATTACTCTTTAAAATGAATGGTAGTATCTATATTTTTACAACAAATAAGTACAAAATATATTAAATAGACAATTTTTAGAAAAATGGAAACACATTTTCTTGGACTAAAACTTTCACTGAAAATACGAATTATACAAAAGCTACAATTTAACATAACGAATCCGGGATGATAGAAGTCAAATAAGTAAGCGAACACTTTTTTATAAACGTGTCCACGTCTTCACAGACCTATTATCGGAGTTGATATAAATAATTTCCGTTTTCCGTCAGCGTAATTTGCGAGAACCTTGTTCCCGCCTCCTAATAACATTGACCCCCATTTCCTCTGACGCTTATCTCTTGCGCTCCACAGTCCTGGGCTAAGTTAGTCATCGAGCGTCTGCCATGACCAAGGGTCAACCATATTGCATCAAGCCTTTTGCAAACGAGGTACTCTCTGAGAAGTATTCCCAAGACGAGCAAATTTTCATACTGCATTAGTTTTCCTTAATAAACACAGAAACATAACATTCCAACAAAATCCCATTACCTCTTTCAAATAACGAGAATTTTTAATTAAATAAATTTCATCGTGCAACAATTAAAATTGATACGTATCATATCAAATTTTCGATCAAATATAAAGGGGATAATTGTTAAATTACATTTCATGTTACATTAGTTTTCCTTAATAAACACAAAAACATAACATTCCACCAAAATTCCATTACCTCTTTCACATAACGAGAATTTTTAATTAATTAAATTTCATTTGTTAACTCATGTAACAATTAAAATTGATATGTTTCATATCAAATTTTCGATCAAATATAAAGGGGATAATTCTTTAAAAAATGCTACGAATTATTAATGTCTCAAAAATCCGAAACCTGATAATTAGTCTCCGGTCAATAACTTATAAAACAAATCTTATTGTGTTAAATTAAGTTAATTTATTCGCTTTTTGTAAATGAAAAGGGCAGATTCACATATTACGTCAAATACTGATCAAAATTTCCAGAAACGTCGTCGTATGCTTTTGATTATTTTTAACAGTATTTTATATTTATAACATATGTGTTTGGCCACTTTGATTTTGATGGAACGTTTTCATATATCACCAAAAATTCACGTAAATATATTTCCCATTAATGTGATCAGCTCGAAAAAAAAATTTTTCATTCAGATTATCACATAGTCAATCGAAAATATTTCACTCAACGTTTCTTACGGAACGTTTTCTTTGGACGAATAAGAATGGTTCTTCCCTCTATTCCCTGAGAAATCATTTTCATGGCATTATAGTGTTATCCTTCATGTACCTGCTCAGTCCGCTGATGCAGTGGTGTTCATCCAAAAACATTAGTCCACTTCTTCGCAAAGAACTTGTTTACACGTTTGAAGTACGATATACAGTATTTATATTATAAAAGAAACGAAAAAATATTTTCTTCAATTCTTAATTTCATTGTAACAAGTTTTTTTTCGATACAATATGCAACACATACGTGTAATGTTCACAAAGAGAAGAAACATTGGAAAATATCTAAAAGAAAATTGCTATTAAATTTGGAAGAAATATACGTGTAAAGAAAATGAGTAAATGTGTCTATTCCCTATTCAAATGTTATTTTAACGATTATTTTATTTCGCTTTCCTACATGCTTACAAAATCTATATTTTCTCAGTGAGCACAAAACATGCAACTGAATTTAAGGTGGGAATAACGCTCCCAGTTGATTAAATCGCTGAGAGGTATAATTATTTTCTGTATTTTTATTGTAATTGTTTCATTACGCAAAATAAGAATTATAATGAAGAAATAAACATGATTTAATTTGTGTCCGTCAGTAAATACGATTAGTAAAAACAATATTCAGGAATTCGCTTGACTCGTTTGAAATTAACAAGAGCATGAACAAACATGGCGGCCAAGCGCAACTGTTTCCTGATTTATGCATCACACCTCCGAGAAAAGAGAAATATCTTTTGGTATTGTCCTGTAACATACAGATGAATGTGTTGTAAAAATAATTATAGAACATTTTCTACAAATACAAGTAAATTATCGTTACTTTCGTGTTTTTAATGTTTGTCTTTCTTTTTTTTTTAAATAAGTGTTTTCTCCATAAGACGCAATTTACTAGTTTCAATTATAATAGCAATTATTTCATTTAAATGGCCGGTGAGGTAAAACAAGAAGTACGTGTTACTCGATTTATTTATGCCGATTTCAGATATTTTAGTGACCTAACTCTTCTTACGTTAGTACTACGTTCGATGTACAGACAGTCTTACAACTCCAGAAAAAATACGCTTTTATGGGGGAATTGAAAAAGTGGTATTATTGTTCGAAGTTAAACTACAAAACTATAATGGACACGAGAGAGGTTCGCGTTTCAAAGTTCGTGTATTTGCAAGACTCTAGGTAGCGCTTATTCGCCTATTCATGCGACGTCGATGTGAGATCTGCATTCGCTAGAAGTTTAACACGCCAGTAGTTGAATTTTCAACACATATATCTCTTTCTCAATTCTGCTAAAAAGCGCTTTACAGTTCTTTTCGTCGTGTTTCTTTCTCCGTTTTTGTGACATTATATCTCCTCTCGGTGACTTTTGCGAACGTGTGTTCCTTAAGGATTCTGGTTTCTATTAATGTGCTCTATAATCCCTCCAAACTTATATATGGAATTCTGGGATGTTCTGTATACTACCAAACAAATGTCACACTCAGCAACGAAGTCGCAGCTAACCTTGACAACAAAAGAAATATCCTCCCTGAAGACCTTTCGTTAACCCACGACGACAAATAAATCGTCCTGGATGCGGCAGAAGAAACTGCGTAAGGCCTCATCTAAGGACCTCTAGCTCTGTTTCCTGAGGGAGTGTGTAGCGTGATCGGCTTTGGAAGTCGTCCAATCGCCGGAATCGCGTTGGCCTTGGCAGACCGTTAGCGTCGATGCAAAGGAAAGCTAGAATACAAAGCACTGCTTAAAGGACCCAACCCTTCACAAGACACGCAAAGGGACTACTGTGTCGCCCTTCCTCCATTCACATTCGATGTAGACCTCGGGATCGAGAGGTCGATGCGTGGAGTGTTCGACGTCACGAATTCCAGGAGAGGTGTCTTAGAGAAAGTAAATAAATAATTGGTTGACAAAATACTGCGTGTAACCACGTGGTCGACAATAAATTAATTCGCTCGCCGAAAGCGAGCAAGAGGCCAACCCATCAATTCCGACCAAAAACAGCGATAAGGCGGCGGTGGATTTACCATTTCTGCGCCCCAGGGCAAATTTACGACACGAGCTCCCTCCCACCCCTAAATAAGAACAAAATAGTTATCTATTTGTTAAAATATCTAATTATCATTAACAAATTTTACTTTCAGCAGATTATGCATGAAAAGTTATTTAATGAATATGTACTGTTATCAAATCTTGAAAACTCCAGATTAATAACAAAAGTATCAATGACACTTCCGCCGCCTTAGAGGACTATATATAAATCCGTCTCTATCCGAGGGACAACCGGAGAAATATCCGGTCCAGAGTGGGTAGCGATCAAAGATAGGCACATCCACGAATTCACAATTATTTGGTTTACTATTTGTATTATATTTATATTAACATCTATCATTTCATAGAAATTGAAATCAAAACGACTGAATGACACAGTAGCTATTCACACAATGAATTGCAGTGCAAAAGAAAATTAGTACCTTCTTGACTCTGAATGCAAGAAAATGACAATTCCATTAATGTCATGAAACTGACAAACATACACGGAAATGTAGTACCAGAGATAATTCATAAAATCTTCCCTAGACGATGAACATAGCAAAAATGTACCCGGTGCTTTATCGTCTGCGTCAGTGGCAATGACTAGTCGTATTCATATAAATTCTTCACAAATAGTGACTGAAGATAAAACATTTTTCAGGATAAGCAGAACAGTTTTGTCTTCGTTACTCTTCAGTAACATTAAATAAACATCCTTGTCATTGATTAATTTAATGAATATTCTTAAACACATTTACCCAATAAAGTCACTTGTGGGGCTGGTCCAGGTTCAATAATTTTTGTCATTTTACAATATTATGTTCACGTCTGCCGAATCATACACGACACAATTTGCCACACCTCCCAAAATGGGAGACACCTCTCTCACCAGGACAATAACGAATATGTGTTATTTTTTCAAAATACTTTGTCGAATTTGCTCGTTTGACTTTTATCACTCACTTAACATGTAAAATATTTCCCATATTATTATTTGGACTTATTTCTCAGAACAGCTGATAGGTATTTCGGTACGCGTCCAAGGAAGTTCTACTTCTTTTAGCGTCTGCTTGACAAATTTTTTGGTACACACTATTCGAGTTATATGAGCCGTCCCCAAATGGGCTATCTTTGGGACCTCAGATAGATATGTCTGTCTTTCCAGGAGTTTTCTGAAAATTGTCTTGTATTTCTTTGCTTACTGATCCTGACGCCGAAAATAATTGGGCAAACTTTTGTGTTCATTCTCCACATTTTTTAGCATTCAATAAAATTATTATTATTATTATTATTATTATTATTATTATTATTATTATTATTGTACTCTACCATGCACAATGTCCCATATATACTGACCCATATTGTACAATGTCCCATATATGACCCATACTTAAACGTACGTTTTCTTAGCAACAAAGTATTGTGCTTCAAAAAGTCACTCAAAAAATTTTACATCGCAACATCTTGGAAATGAAACCCCATCGCAAAAAAGAATAGAAAACAGTGGTTGTAGGAGTTTGATGGAATAGCAAATTGTGTTTTCTATTGCGGCCGAGAAGGCAATAATTCAAATTCGCTGATTTTTGAGTCGTGTCAGTATTCTCGCGACTGTTCGATGTATGTCGTTCGTCAGTAATTGCAAGCGATCAAGTGTGAAGTTGCGCGTATGCTCTGCTAGCCACGGTTGCTAATTAATTTTCCAACGAACACCTCGTCCTCTTTCTTCACGGTCCGTTGCTATTGCGTGAACATTGCTATTAATTAGTCATTAAGATATAGCCTTGTACTTCATCCAATTTGTGGGGAGATTGGGATGCTCGTGTAAGTGATGTGGTCTCCAGACTTCACATAAATTGCGGAGAGAAAGATAGAAGAAGAAATTAAGATACCATTTTTGTATCTTAATTATAGTAGAAGATGTGTGTGGAAAAATAAAAATCATTACTTAAGAAGTTTATTTTGTAGCAAACCCATTTATTAGTACACAATAAATGTTTCTTTGGCACAGAAAATTAAAGAACTGAATATATTATTATTATTATTATTATTATTATTATTATTATTATTATTATTATTATTATTATTATTATTATTATAGTTCTATTACCTCTCCCAGAGTCTCAATTTCTAGTTTCAAAGTGGTTTAAATGAGTCTGGTATAAAAAAAATAATTGCATTTGTGCTCATCTTCAGTGCTTCACAGTCAAGTGTTACACTGTGAAACAAATTTTAATAGTCTGAGTATATTAAATACCATGAAATGGTTACACAAATGGGGAGCATGTCGTTAATTATGCACTAAAGTATATATTCGTTTCTGTGAACTAAAGACCACGGAAATCCGCGTTAGTGAGTCCCAATTCTGCGTGGGTTTACTCTCTAGACACATCGTAAAACATTTTGGGGGTAACGGCATTTTGGGGTAACTACGGGGGTAATTCGCAGAGGGTTCACTTTTCCATGGTTCCAGCCATATGACCTAACACAGTGAGGTACGAATATTTCTGTCCCCACCAGGACTTGAACCCGATGTGTTTTCGTTTGGAAGCGAGCGCACTAGCGATTAGTTATTATAATACAAAATAATAATACCAAATTTTCAATGTCATTCTAACGAGTCCTACTCTACGAGACCTTTTCTAGTGTTCGATCAATTCTCAAATTGGAAATCGCGCCACTATCGCCGCCCGCAGCGTTCGCATTGGGTCACGTTACGCGGCTGCCTCATGTCCACTGCCCCACATGCCCGGCACTCCGCCCACACCCTTCGTTACCCTCCGGAATCCGAAGCCCTTGTGCCATCCCATTCCCAGAACCATCCGTGCATTGCATTCCTTGCGAACGCCATCTGGAGAATGTACGTCAGGTGAACGCGTACGATTACGATATCTTGCAAAAGGAAGAGATATACGAGAACATTCTACAAAAATTCTCGGAGGGTTGTACTCTGTACAATACCTACTATTCAATTTGATGTTTTCGAACTCAAATTCACTGATTTTTATTGTTCGTCGTACTTACGTAAACATTTTTTGCAAACGTGTACATTTTTGTTTAATAATTTATGGTTTTATAAATCACTTTAGCCGACCTTAGGGCTCAGTAAGTTGGACGTTTAGGTCCCCGCTGAGTCATAAGTTTCTGGTGCCGAATCTCAGGTAAGGCAACTTGTATGTTTTGTACTAGTTGAAGTCAACGAAACACCACCACGGGTTGCATTTAAGCAGCACAGTCACAAACATAAAGTCATCATAAATAATGCGTTTCATGATATCTAGTTTGAGAGAGATGAATCAATTTAATTATTCAATCTGATACAATCAATTTAATAAATCAAAATGACCATCTACATAATGATTCCATATTGTAAACATATATTTATTTTAAGTTTAGCGTAACACCGTATTGCGAATAGTTCAGTAAACGTTGAACAGAGCAAACACAAACGATATTTCCCTTAATTTATCGATTTTGAGCAAATTTTTAGCGTACAAAAATATACCCTAAAACTCCAATGAATATTATCCTTTTTTCAAGGAATTAAATAATGTAAACCTTTATTAATGTAAACCATAAAAATTAATTAATGTAAACCTTTATTCAAGGAATTAAATATATTAACACTTCCCTGCATTTATATTTATGAAACAGTCGTGTTTGTTAAGTCCGAATTACTGAAGTGCCACCCTTTCTTTATACGAAACAGTCTCGTTCACGAACACTATACACGCAATAGTAGTAATATTCATCGCCCTAGAGTGTCAACCACTCTTTGCCAAAAGGGACCATACCATTCGGGAATCGTTCTATATAATTCCCTGCCCAAGAATATAAAAGATATTATGAAATTGAATATCTTCAAATCCGCGGTTAAAAACTACCTCCTGCACCAGTGCTTCTACACTGTAAAAGAATTTATTGATTTTAACAAAAGTTAAATTCGTCTTGTGCTTTATCACGCCATTGCTGTAGTACTTTTTAAACAACTTATAACAATTTCAAAAACTATTTTCTTGCATGATTGTGTTGTCTTATGGCTCATATTAATTTAGTTTTATGTGTACTCAACATTGGCACGTTTGTGTACATAAATTCTGTAGCCCCATCCTGGCCCGGGTTTTTCTCCGGTTTTCCTTCGGGTAGAGGCGGATTTATCATACAGGTTCTCTAGGCTTTGTCTAGGGGCGGGTCTATTGTAACAATAAATCGTGAATTTAGTGTTATTTCAATTTTTAAGCACTATACTCAGAATAATCTATAGTTCGATAATAACTTACATGTAATTTTTTGCTTAAAATTACAAACATATTGACATTCTATTAGTATTATAACTCGCAGCTAACTTTTTATCTTATCTAGGAATTTTTGCTGAATTTTTTGAATCCGCCTCTGCCTTAGGGCCCTTGATCGGAATTGATGGGATGGTCCCTTGCTTGCTTCCGGAGAGTAAATTAGTTGTTTTTTTTCCCTCCACGTGGTCATACGCAGTTTGTACTGTTTTTTGACAATAAATTTATTTATTTATTTATTTATTAACCTCATTAAAAAATTGTCTTCATCATTTTCAAAACAATTTGTGTTGAAATCATTCTCTGAGGTCGCGATATACGAACATATTGCGTCATTAAATTAAACATTACAACGGTTTCATTGCAGGTCAAATTTTATTTTAGATATGTGGTTATTTTTCATCCTGACATATTTCATTTCCTCGTCTTATAGCATAATCTGAATGCGTTAGTTTGTGTTCCTTTTATAATAAAATTCAAAAACTAAGTTAATGACTTTACGCTCTTCACTCACAATGCTTTACTATTGTACCAATCAGATGTAAATTAGGAGATAAAATGGCAAAGAAATAATTTTATGCAAATCATCTTCACACATTTTTAGTCTCAATTTTTTATGGGAACATACTCTCCTTTTAATTCCTTAAATTTTCAATGTACATAGACAAGCAACATACAAAATCTGTTTACAGTTTCAGTTCGTAAACTAACACAAAAATGAAATACTTGCAAATTAAAAGAGTCTGATACCAGTACGATACGAATGTAAACATTGGCTATTCTTTTCCTGGAAAAAGAAAAATTTTAATCGCATTAAATTAACATTATAACTTTCGTATTAAAATTAACGTCATTTTCTTTCATAATTTTGGACTTTGTAGACGCTTGCTAATCTACAGGAAAGTTAGATTGTTTAGTGTTTGGAGTTGTTCCTTCACAATCTTCAATACTGGAAATTGCTTCACAAGAGGGTATCTCCTCTCAAAATACATAATCAGGTTGTTTCGGGAAAACAGGACAAGTTTATTTCTGGTTAATGTCGATGAACATGTAATGATTAGTAAAATATATCAAGGTGCCAAACGACAGCAAGGGGCATTTGAGAATAAATGTCAACTGCTTCCTAAAAGAGAGATTCAGTGTTTTTAACTAGAACTCACTACTCCAAATTGTTTGTCTGTTGGTAGTACTTCGCAGTGGTACCACTTCACAGTATTGATGTTACGACTCAGCGGTCGGAGCGAGACTTGGACCTAGCGATCCTTCCTGGCGATGTTTCGGCGTCGCAGTCGAAACGGGCAGCGTTTCGACTCGGTAGTAGTCTGAGCGATTTGGTGGACAGAGCTTCTCCGTTGCCCGGTCGGCTGGTAGAGTTTTTGCCCCGGAGAGAGAGGCTCCTTCCAGGTCAAGAACTCAGCCGATACTGATTTTCCAGCTGTCGCTATCGGAATAATTACACCTCGGTATGCACTGTTGGCTCTCCAGAATTTTCTTAACAGACTTTCATCTATCTAAACATTCATGACGCGCTGAATACGTACTCGATCAATATGCGTCCTTTTGGCCCATGGAACTTGTAATGTTTATAAGTTCCTTTGGTTTAGTCGCATGTGATGGCCTTGCATGTAGTGTGTCTGGGTATAAACAATCGTCGATTGTCGTGTAATATAAACACATCATGGCGTCTTGCGTGTTATAGCGTCTGGGGGTTGTAGCGTCTTGCTATGACAATATGTAGAAGTAAGTGGTAGTGTCTTCTACATTTTGAAACAAAGCACGCTATTTTCCGCTAAAAAGTAAAAGCGAAATTTTGTTTACATAACAAAGCGACCTTTGCGTTTATGGACTGCTTTTACTGACCGACGAGTAGGATCCCTCATGCAGTGTGGGGATTGCGTTCCTGCTAAGCTTTAGGCGAAGTAGAATTATTTGCAATCGTCCAGTCAACACCGTGTACTTTTAACATAGGGGTATTCACAAGATCCGGAAGTTTTGTTGTACATTTTTGTAACTGTCCACCATGCGATCTGCATTGATAGTCAATGCTGACTTTTTGTGTCATTGAGTAGTACAGACCATGACATTTAGTTGTCAGCATGGTGTGGAATAGCCAATATCTTGTGTTTGTGTGAGAGACATTTCGAAAATGATGATTCCGTACTTGTGACTCAGCGGCAACTTTTCTATCATTCGAGAGTCGACCGAATCCGAAGGGTTTCAAATAAGATAACCTTCCTAACGCATTTTCTCCCGTGTGACTAGACGTTTTTATCGGAAAACTATATTGTTGGTGAGTACATGATTTCCGATAGACCAGCTCACAGTCAAATCGGAAATCGCCGAGTTCACCACGCAGCGAGTAAACAGCTGAACGATACATTCAAAATTCGTGTCGGACACGGTGTGTTATACAGAATGTAAATGGAAAACATTACTTACTATGATAATGAAATGAAATTTTGACGACGATCTAAGTTTTTATTGCGGTATAAAAAAGGATATATCATCCTGTCATATCCTGTATTGTATAGAGAATAGAACAGTGAACGGTAACTCGCCAAGTCTGAAAATAGAGCAACTTATCATTTTTTTCCCCTCTCACTACTAATTAATTAATTATTTCACATCAACATACATGCCCATTTATAACGACATGTCATAATTTCTTTCCTTTGCTTCAGGTTATCCGTATTTATTAACAATGCCATTATTCGATTAAACGACCCTCTCTTCATCTCGCAGTCATCTTCATCTCTTCGCCTCGCTCGTGCTTTCACGTGACCGTCCCCACCACGGAGACGTGGGTGAAATCTACTATCTCTCCCCTATCCTTTTTATTTCTCTTCCTCCATTATCACATCTCTTAACGTACACACCTGACCGACGCGATCGAAGAAAATTGTATACCCTTTACTACTATTATTTTGAGTCTAACAACAGAACACAGAAACATTTTCTTGCAAAGTTGTAAACACTTCCTGAGCAGAATGAACTCAGCGCGATGGCCGCCTCTCGATTATTGAAGCGCAGGAATATTTCGGCGTTTGTTTATGATCCGGCTGTACGAAGGCGGAAGAAACGTCCTCCGCTGCCAGAAATAGTCCCTTATCCCCGGAGGATTCGGTCGGAATTGGATCGACCTCATCGGATTCGGTAGTCTCCTAATAAATTCTACAACGAAAAGATTCGGTCACAAGACCAGCGAAGTTTTCTGTTAGCGAAAGATGCTCTGGGGAACTTGAAAGGCAAGAGAATGTAGCGTCTTTAGATAAGTTTGAAGCAAAATTGATGAGATAAAAGGTTTGAATACTCCATTCATAAATTTATGAAGTCGACAGTTAACTAAATTAATGTTAAATTGTAGATGGAATCTCTAAATAAGTAATGTGTTCTCTCAGTTAATTATGTTTTAGTTCACTAAGTTTTAAGTAATCATAAGCAATGACGAATTTGAAAATATTCCTTAAAACTTAAACTTTCCACTCGCGAATTTTTGTTCAATATGAAAGTATATAAAGGAAATTGCATTTCTACAATGTCAAAAAATATTTTTTTTTTAAATTCTTCATAAGATATGACTTCTTAATCCCTAAAAAATGAGCAACTATGAAAGAGTAAAAGAAACCACTGATGAACACCAATGAACTTACCTTAGAAAAGTCGAGTGTCGGCGGAGAAAAACTGTCAGCAAAATCTGGAAGGAATAAATAAAACATTATGCTGCGAACAGATTATTTATACATACTATAAATGAGTTAACACTTCTTTAGCAATTCATTTACATCCCTAAGATTGATTTTCCTCGAGTCACAGATATATTGCGACATCATATCGACGGTCAAAATATCTCTCAAGACGACTAAGAAGTTATTGTGCTTAAAATACAAGTTCCTTGAAAAATTATTTTAAGAGTATTACCAACACTATTAAACTCCATTATAATCACAAATCAAGTTTTGTTTCACATATAAATAATGTTTCAATTAAACGTCTTTTGTTCCTTGTACAACATCCTAAAATATTTTTTTGAGAATTGGAATAAATAATGTTTGTCATTAGAAATGAGTACTGATATATCTAGGAATTCCTAAGTTTCTACGATACTTGAGTCACATTGCTCGCTAGTTCTCGGACGATCATAGAGCGTTTTTAAAAACACTTGATTATGTATTTAGATTAAGGTGAAATGGCGAAAGACCAGGTCTCGGTCATATTCACAAATAAATTCATTGATTCATGGTCGGCAACGTGGTTTCGCTGTGTGGCGCATTCATTGTTATGCACGGCTTGGCGTGCATGGAAACAGGCCTCGTTTCAAGAGTCGCTTCAACTCTTGAAAGTAATGCGCAGAAATTATGATACAAAACTTGTATTATGGTCGCTTACATCAATGTAAATTTCTGTGGATGATATTTGGTAGTAAAGTCTTCGCCAAAGATGGAAAAACTGCCTCTCAGTTAGTTGGCCTCGCCTAAGCTGTTGTTGCAGATACACTCCAATTGTTCCGCTCCGAGCAGGAATTACTTTCTAATCACTACTCGACTGAAACTCTCAGAAATCTCTAGTACAAATTACGACAAATTTAACCAATAATCTCACGTTACTATTCGACTACAGATTTTTCTCGCCTAACATAAACGAAAAAAACAATTTTAGTTACAACTAGGGTTGTACGTACAAGGTTTCCCTGTTGTGTTCCAGTTTGAAGGGTGTCCGGGGAGCGTCTGGGTGGGGTTCTTTAATACGCCATGCGATGAAGGTCAAAATCGCACACGTCTTCGCCTTCACATTTCATCGTTCCCTTCCTTCAAGGGTAAACAGAGGGAATACGGACGTATCGTTGAGATTCCAGTGGGCGATGCACGGGGGTACGTGTGGAACCGGTAAT
The DNA here is from genome assembly GCA_002313205.1 of Laupala kohalensis. Taxonomy (NCBI): domain Eukaryota; kingdom Metazoa; phylum Arthropoda; class Insecta; order Orthoptera; family Trigonidiidae; genus Laupala; species Laupala kohalensis. Next base: position 206,254 of record NNCF01132459.1, on the reverse strand, counting down.
AAAGTGCCCAAAGCAGTGTTCTACTTGGTTCACTAATCTCCTGTATGGGGATTAGTGTCTTCCGAGGTTAAGGTCTCGTAGAAAAATGCTGTACAGTTGTGGAAGCCGAACGGGTGGTGTAGTGGTTAACACCAGTGCGATCAAAGCAGGAGTCCCAGGTTCGATTCCCGACTCGTCGTTCTTTTCATCTGACCGAAAGTTATCACATATCTTCTCCACGTAAATGGAAGAAATATATGTAAGTACCTTCTTGTTTGAAAGTGAATTTTTCGTACTGTGAAAGCACCCCTTTGTTTATTGTTCAAATAATGACACGTAATAACAAGTTTAAAAAATTTACCTTATTCATCTTTCTGAGACGACCAAAATGAGCAGTACTTTTGTGGAGTAATCGAACACATAAAAATCGATTTCGTCTGATGTCGGTTTAGCATCAATCGGGGAGAGCGACTAAGAGGGCTGTAACTGCAATTGACTAAGATGATATTCAAGTCTCAGATTCTACTACTTGTTGAAAATAATAAAACAAGTCTTGAGTGCGCCTCACACAATTTTCCAATTATAATTCATAACAAAACTCATGGCACTGAACACCCTACATAATGCTAAAATATTAGGAAAAAAACAAAAACACATCAAAAAAAGAAATCATAATATGTTATAATTATTAAGCAAGACGACATGTTTAAAAGATCAATCAGTTTCAAAATACTTATCATCACAGTACATCGTTAACTCAAAAAAAAAAAAAAAAAAACACATTCAAGTATAGATTGCATTAATTATCTTCCACATTAAACTCTTTCCAGTAGTCTTATTGGTAGATTTCAGTAAAACGAATTTGAATTTTAAGAAACCGAAAGTGGGGCGCGGTGTATAAAATGAAATCGGTATGAACTGTCCAGAAAAAGCTTCTAATTCCATCGCATTCAAAGTCAAATCCCAAGTTTGGTTTCGATGTATCAATTTGTTCGTGAGTTATCGGGGGAACAAAATTCTTAACACACACACATGTGGATGGTAGTAGTAATGCAATGTTCCCCTTCCCCACATTACTGAATTTGTAAGGTGTGTAATTTTCAACAGAGAAAATCGCGGTCGACCAGATTTCAACTCGTAAACTCACTTTGCATACAGAGAGCAGCGACGCCTGGATTATTGTAGTAAACAAAGGGACCTTTCGCTGACTACAGTTCAAGGACCGCATAGGTGGTCATACGGGTCATATAAGAATGTTCTGCAGAAAATGAAGAGATGTTAAGTGTCGTGACGGAAATAGATTCGAGAGAATGATACAATTTATAGTGAGAAGAAGGCATCCATTGCGAGTCTCCGACTGGAGTTTTATGTTGAAATAAGAGTCTGGATGTGTGTCTCCATTCCAAGCACGTCTCTCTCTCTCTCTCTCTTCCTCCTTCATCTTCTCCTTTCCTTCTTTCGTGTCTCTTTCGTCGACGACCCACACTCGAGACCCCCCTTCTTCCGTTACTCTAAGGTTCAAGAGCGCTCCATACAAAACACATTCAATCTCTTCCGTGCGTCGCGTAACATACACTTCGGTTCACTAACAATTAATATTGAATTATCATTTACATTAATACACAAATATTTCCCAGACTGAGAAAATCATACAAAAGAAGTATCCTACGTAAGGGCATTAAAAGGTGTGTCTGAGGATCCCCATTATTTTATCCTTCACCTTTTCGAGGTAACAGAATTTTAAAGCTAAATCAAAAATAGACGCTACTTGGATCATTTATTTGAAAAGGGCGTAACTTCGCCACGTGAGTCCTGACGAAAGAAAACGTCTGGTAAATAATAAACGATAACCGAAGGGATTAGTACGTGAGTTATGTAATGCTCCATTGTGTAATAACATGTATCATAAACCATGCATGTTATGTACTATTCATAACAGTTTTCGTGTCAGGTTTATTTTGTTTAATGTTACATATGAAACCGACGGAGACTGGCCTACAACTAGAAGATACGGGGGAAAATAAAATATGTCATATTATTCAGTTAAATAATATAGTCTTGCTACATAAAGTGAACACTCTAATTTTCCAAGTGGATTAATTCTACGGGTTCACCTGGTACGCATTAACAAAAATCAGCACAACGCATAATACTGATAAATTATGGGAACTTTTGTTAAAAATGAGAAACAATATCCTAGCAACTACTTTTAAGATAAATTATACTATTTACATCCATTTCTTAGATATTATAGAGATATTATACGACCTTAGTTGAGAACAAAATATTTATTATGAAATTTAACAAAACAATGTTTTAACCCTGTTTGGTGCCATCTTTGAGTGTAAAAAATATTAGACATAAGACAATAACAGTATGTGAAATAATGATTAACAGCAATATGTGAAAGGCCAAAATGTTCGTTTTTATATAATTTAAATTTTACGTTTAATTTATACAATAGTATGGGAGGAAAAATCTATTATTCACAATATAGTATACTTTGCGTGCATGATTTCCACTTTCTTTGTAAACATATTTACTTTTCGGTCGCGCGAATTCGTGAGAAACTGTACGAAAGAAATTCGTACGAATAGAGTAAAAACAGTTTTCATGCCAAAGTATAGAAGGGTTCAGTGTTCAGTGAAACAGAAAAAACAGAGGTAAAACTTTTTGGACTCGTTATAACATGCAAATGCGAACAATGTATAAAAAAACTACAAATTAAAAAAAACGGCAGATGTATTTCGTACGAAAATAGATGAGAAGTAAAATATTTTGAACGCATACGACTCGGTCGCACGATTTCGTGAAGGGCAATCTAATCATGTTCAATACTCAAAATATCAATTCATTTTTTTACTTCTTAGGAACAAAAGTTCTTGCGAGTTCTGGTGCAATTGAACCTAACGCTAACGTCCTCGTCGTGTCTTTTCTTCATAGAAAACCATTCGTCACCTCTATCGATGAGCGCAAATCGAAATGCAGTTGTTGTAGTAATATCTCCGTAGGCGTCCATCCCTTCTGTCTTCTTCGTCGCCCGAATGGTCAGTCGGTGCTGCGTCTGGGCCAAGGGCTCTTCATAAAGGGAGCAATAAGCCCTGGACAAATGGGCCGCCGCTGCTGCCTGCAGGACGTGCCTGCAACGTCCCCCCCCTCCTCCCCCTGCAGGGAGGAGACTTCGTTGGCTGCCTGAGCGCCTCGTGAACTTCGCTCGGGAACCTTTCCAAATGGACCGCCCTCCTCCTGCCTTATGCAGCACACGAGTTTATGGTTCGCCTATCAGTACTTGGTCATAAGAGTAGTACAAAGTAAAGGGAATCTTAAAATTAACATCTTATTCGTCAGTTTTTCAAAGAACGTTCGGACCAATTAAAAGCTTCTCTTCAAAACTTAAATATTTCGTTTTAAGGACGATTTTTTATATTATTCCTTAAAAACAAAACATAAAATAAAAACTAGTAACATATCAACGTTTCTTTATTTTGATCTATTCCGGAGAAAGATCTCCATTAAATTTTCTCCCGATAATGTAGTGTTAAAAAGTTCCAGAAGTACTTATATGGGTTACATATCCTAGTGGAATTCATTTGAACGTCACATGAATATGTAATCATTAGTTCGGTTTTTTTTATCAATGGTGTAGAATCTGATCGGAGGAATTGTACATTTCAAATCTACCTAAAAGAACCACACTTCGTCCACCCGCAGGAGCCGTAAATAAGATAACATTGCGTTCTTTCTAGATTTCAAACACGTAAGGGAGAATGAGAAACATACACAAAGTTAAATGAACATGCTCCAAAACTTTCACGGAGAAACTAAGGTCACGGAGACGAAATAATAAACCGAGTCGACGACCGAAGGAGGGGGAGGCAGCATCACACCTCGGCGCCATTGCGGCACCTTCCCCCTCCCCCCCCCCGTTGAATAAGGAAGGCGCTGGACTCCGCTGTCTCCCTCCGGAGCGTAAAGCAGACCCCCGTGGCACTCCAACATTTCGCAACGCGTTGTCCTATGAACTTATTCTGAGACGAAAGAAAATCCATATTAAGGGTCGAAAAAGGTAAGAAAACAAACGTACATCGAACGATTTGGCTTTCCCGCAAGACACTCCCCATATCATCTTTAAACATAAAAATAATTTCTCTTAAATGCTTGCAATCATTCACTTATAAACATACTTAAAGTTCCATCACATATGAAAAATTAAAGAATCGTAAACGCAATGCAAGGTTTTTGATACAATACTCTCAACATAGTTTCTACGAGAGAGGAACAAAAAATAAGAAGTAATTCATTATTCGTCGATTGAGATAATAATTTAAAACATTAATTAAAAAACTTTCAATTCTCTTGCCAAAAAGAAAACAGTTCATTCTTTTAACTTTTTCAATTTATAAGACAGTTAATCTCGCAATCTTAAAGTGAAAGATGTCCTTTCTAGAGACGTTAATCAATACTTAATCCATTCTCTGGAAACATGGAGAGACAATATTCAAAATGTGTGTTTCAATGATTATACCATAGTTTCTTAGAAGAAACAGAGAAATTTAGTTTCCATATTTGATTATGTGTCTGTGATGGTTTTGCTTAAAATACTTAATAGAGAATGATTTGTATTCAAGTAAAGCTTAATCATCTATACACACAAAATATCGTTTTTATATTTCACTTAGAGAACATAATAAAATATAATATACCTGTCTGATAAATTCTAGTTCCTCCAATTCAATGATTTCGTTTGTGAAGATAAAGTGAAATTTGGACAAATAGCTTCGTTCAAATACAAATGTCCACATTCCAAAACATATCTCTCTCACCATAAGAAGAACTAAAATATTATTTTCATAAGAGATATTCACCGTTCCATAATATATTTGGAAAATTAACAGATCAAATGGGATCACCACTTATATCTAGACAATCGAAATATCCCTATCGACGTCTTTCTCCAGGGAAATTGCTGTGTAAAAACATCATTACATCTCAAAAAAATGGAGTAAGTCAACGGAATGGAGAAGACGAAAGAAGGATTGCTTACAAGAAAAAGCAAAGCAATTCGCTTGTGGTAGAAAATGAAACTTTTTTCTTCTTTCTCCTGCATTCCACGTGCACACACGTCACCAGATGGTGGCTGTCGCAAGGGATGGCAGGTGGAGAGGGGGAGAAGGCAGCGAGGAGATTGAGTGATGGAGAGGGTTTCGCTTCTATTCAAATGCAGCGCAGCCCGCGCACGAGAAGAATAAAGGCACGCAGGATATTTGTCTTGTGCCCCCAACACAGACATGTGGAACATATTGAATCACTTGGAGAGAGACATATCACGAGTCTCTTTACGGTATTAACTTATAGCATACTAGCTGATTACCCGGCGCTGCTTGGGACTAATCTTCTTTTACTCAGGAAAAAATAAAATATATCTACATTGTAAGATCAAAATACATTTACTTACTTATTTTCAAAAGCATGTACAGCGTTCTACATTTTCAAATTCCTAACAATACAAAACTGGACTGTATACGCTATACCATCTCGCGGGAGCCGTGACAGTCGAATATCCAAGGCATGATGCGACTGCACCATTTCATTAAAATTCTTGTAAAATCTAAACTAATTCGTGGAAATTTTACTACTTAAAGACGTTTTTTATCTGTGTTAAATGCACAAAACAAATAATCCATCAAATTTGATGGTGATTGATAATTTTTTTCTTAAACTACTCCCTTAAGTTGAAGTATTTTAATACTTCTTTTTTATATTTTTTATCGATAACTTTTGATTAATATTCGTAAATATACAATGTTTTGTAGAACACTTTGAGACAAACAATATTGCCATTCATGGTTGCCACCTATCTCTAACCGGTTAGGAAGCGTAAGCGAATATAACTCTTTTTTTTCGATTTTATCGATATTTTTTGTCAAAAACCATTTCTTTCTTTCTTATCACACATTATTAAAAGAAACGTCCTGGATATCATAATTATCTCCTTAATAATTATCAACACGATCGGTTCTGTAGTTTTCTCGTGATCAGCTAACAAACAGACACGCTTTCGCGTTACGCATTTATATATTAGTATGGATAATCGAACTAAGTTCACCTACAGTTAACGTCCATTATATAATCAAAATAAATAAATAGTTAAGAACTTCAGATCTTGTGATGGGCGAATACTATATATTTTGTGATATTAAGTACACAACGTTTCGGCTTTACGTTCAAGTCCTCGACAGGTGTTACAAATTATTAAGAGAAATATAACAGCAGAAAAATTTAACATGATATTAAACGTAAATATAAACATAAAATATGTTTACAAAAAACAGAAACTACACAAACACATTTATATATTGTATTGTAAATACCAGATAGCTTTTCTGTGTCAGCGTGTAAATTCAAACTCCCGTGAGTATTTTTTATAAATATCATTTTTGATAAGCTACGTTTGTAATAATTAACTTGTCAAGTAAAATAGTAAAACCCAAAAAATAAAAATTATCGAGAGATTTTCTTGTCTTTAACGCCAAATAAAACGTACCGCCAAATAAATCATTGATTCGTTCATTTCCTTTATGCAAAATTTAGTGTACATTAGCTTCTATGGTACATAGAGCTTTGTCACTTTTCTGATATGTCCATAAGCAATCCTTAAACTAGAAGGAAAGGGCAAGAGAATATTGTATCAAATACTTTCGTTGCAAGATTCATCACGACTCTTGGTATCTGAGTGACAACAACCCGAACAAAGATTTGATACCTCTCTCCAGGGCACCAAATGGCCTTTTCAAAATCATGGAATGTGTCGAAAAAATCTAAATCTGTCATTATATAGTGAAACGTTATCTTTGCAGCCAACGTATTTCATGTACGTTGAAAGTAACTCAAATAAAAAAGAATCTCATGATTTACATCATGAAATTCAGGAAATCCCTTTTTCTTATTGGAATGAACAATTTTACTTCATCCGATTGTCAGCATATTTCTCAAATGTTGGTTGAGGTTTAGTGTTTTCATTCTGAACACACTTTGAGATCAAAAGTAAACAAAGCTTCTCTTAACTCTTACCACGATCCAGTTCCATCCCAATGTCTGAATGAATCCTGAAGCAATATTAAGATCAACTTCATATTTCCTCTTACATTCATTGTATTTACATTTATTGTTGTTTTAAATTCCATTATAAAGAGCACCTATATCAGTTGAGAAATTATTCGTCAGTTTATTTTATTAAATGTCATAAAATAAGCAGAAACAAAATGAAACATTATTTTATGGAAGTAAACAAAAGACGTATCTAAACATCATCAAACCGTCATATAAGTTCTTCATAATTTGAATCCAACGAAACCTACAAACAAATTATCAGAATACTGGAGATAAAAGCGCGCCTTGAGGAACGCCATGTTGACCGGCTTACGAAACACAATTTCGAGAGGATTCGTTGCCTGACCACCTTCTGCTTCGGTCGCAGCCCTGCACCGCTACCCGCTTGGCTCCTCCAGACAGTTTTAATTTTCCACTGGCGCGCCAGGGATTGAAGTGCCGTCCACCAGATAGAGCTGCGGGCGCTGATTGCTCAGGGGCAGATGAAAGTTGCGGCAGAGGGCTGAAGGGTCTCAGGGAATGTGTGCGAGGGCGCCTGCACCAAGTGGAGTAAATTCACTTTGGAGCGAGGACTAAAGGAGGGTTCCAGAAACTCCACGCGTTGGAAGAGAACGGTTCCCTTTCCAATTCAATTGCGAAGGTTCACTATCAACTGATTAGCACATGAATGAGGAAAAATCAGCTTCTTTCTGTTCGATTCCGATGTAGTACTCGATACAATAATTTCGAATGTCTTCGCAAAGTGATCTTGCCACTATTCTTTTAATATTCACTTAATTTGGCCATTTATACAACGTATTCCGTATTTTCAAATTATTCTGAAATAATTTATTTTGTTTCTCAACCAATTATCGCATATTGTGTATCTCTTGAATGAATTTAAGATCTAGGAGTATTAACAATATATTTATTGCATGTTCCCTCGAGAAATTGTAAGAAAAATATCAACCGTACCAACAGAGAAACTTAAATACAAATAAGTTAGATAACTATTATTAAAAATAAACAGAATAAAAATAAACTTGAATATTATTAAAAGCAAAAACATTGTTCATACGTGGTCATTGAACTGAAAAAAATCAAGAAAAATTACGGAACTGCGAAAGTAATGGCTATTTGTACCTAATCCTCGCGCAGATGAATTTCCAGATCAGTCAGGATGCTAATTGTCAATGTAATTGCCACAAGTCTAGAAAGAATCAAAAGGCTAACCTTGTCCAAAAGGACAATACATTCTACTTCGATCTCTTATTGGAACAATCTTTTATTTTTATAACTCCGATTTGCTGCTCATGATTATCTCGACATACGCTCTTTATTGTCTTAATTTTTTTCAAACTTATCCAACAAAATATTCAGAAAGTGTCCTCCAACTATTCCCATGATAGAAAGGATTGCATAACCATCCATGAAGAATACACTATATTTCAAGTCATATCCACAGTACTTTTAACATACACAACTTTCAAGAAAGATAATAATGATTAGATAATTTTGTACGAATTACATGAAATATAAGTGAAGAAAAAATCCTGTAAAAACGAAAGCCAAGACATTGTAGCAAACAGATTGATGGATTAAGTTGAGAAATTGAGAGATGGCCAACTAACTTTGTCAGGAATAAATTCCCTATCTTTCTTTATTATATTTTTTATTTTTAAGTGTTCTAGGAAATATGGTTCGACCTTAGGTGTGAGAACTATTCAAACTTTCATCCACGAGAGCGGAAAACACTTAAGTACTGAGAATTTGGCTTCTTAACCGCAACCATGGACTCTCAGTCTCTTCTCTGGATTAATCGTCAATTTATTCAATAAATATTTGTCAAATATCTCTCAAACGAATAGAAATACGGATGTATGATTTTTCCTATGATGCGTCGCGACAAAAGACTAATCATTTGATGTGTTTGAATGATCGGTAGCATTTTTGCTCACGGAGGTATTGACACTTCAGTGGTTATTTAAAATATTTTTTAATTTTTTTCCACGCCTCTTTAAAATCGAACAGGAGGCTTAGTCCTTCACTTATCAGTGCTTTATATTACGAAATGTTTTAATATTCTCGATACCATTTCTCAGATTAATTTTAAAGACACGTTCAAATATAAAATTATTTTTTATTATTATTTCTTTGAATGTGTAATTTTATCGCACGTCATAGAAGCTCTAAAAAGATACTTAAATGCATTTTTTGGTGTCAAAATGCTACAAAGCTGCGCGTAAAAAAAAGATAAGTCTTTGGTCCCGAATAATCAAAGTGAAAACCATATCTCGATATCTTGACTTATTTAGGAGAAATTTGAGGAGATACTCGTGCTGGATCATCCTGTTTTACACTACCAGTATTACGCCAATGTTCTCCGTAAAAGGTTGGTCTTCATACCTCCCTTGTCTGCGATTCAAATGCGGAATAAAATTTCCTCGATTCGTCGATTACACAACATTCCACCCAATGAATGCTCTTAAGATGCAACACTCATTTTCCTGTAGTAGCGAGAACTGTTTTCGACAAGCACAAGACGCACTCTGCACTTGAAAACAATTCAAAGGAACGGCGTAACAGTCCCTAATTAAAAGAAGACGCGTTTTATTTCCGTTCCTTCTAGAAATAAGTATCTCGGGAGGTGGGGGAGTTGGGGCGTTCAAAAGCTGCAAAATGTCCCACCGCAGTGTGGGGAAACCATCTCCTTTGGACATCAAAGACGCAGTCGTAAGCCGCGCTTGGAATTTTACCACTCCGTCGCCAGAAAATTAAAGGGAGGTGTTCTCTCCGAGGTTCGTTGCGGGGAGAATGGGATTGTGCGTCGCGATTCTCTCTCTTGTTTAGCACTCGTTTTCTCCCATCTGTTTCTTAATTCGCTCTTTCCATAGGAAGACTCCGCCTTAATACTACCGAGTGTGGAAAGTACACGGAACACACGGAATTCCTAGAAGGGATACACACTACAAAAGAATATTTTCACGAAGTTTCCGTTTCACGAGTATGGGAATGGGGAACAAACTTTTCCTTATAAGATTCTCGTGAGTTCAAACCGAAACAAAAGACAGAACGAAATAACACGCGTTTCCTCGTGTCCATTAAACCAATAGTTGTAGTTGAATAAATCACTCTTTCCCTCTCGGAGGCTCTCCAGAATTAAATGATTCCCAAGTCAATTTGCGCGAAAGCGATATTAACGATAGGAAGAAATGCTTTAGATACCATTCAAAGATCGGTCATTTTCTCACTAAGCATTTCACGAGTTTCTTATTTCCAACACGAACTGCATTAAAAATTACATTAAAATATGTAAAAACTACGAATTTTATTTCGTATTTTACGTAAATAAATTTTTAATACGCTCTTTAAAGTCTCGCGAATCCTCACGTTGTCAGTTCGAAACCTGTATTGATGTTAATAAGGTTTTCTCAATATCCCTAATAAAGAGCTGTGCAGACAAATTTATAGACTTTACCTGCACATGGGATGATTAGGTTCGAAGGACCAATTGTAGTGAAGAATGAAAAAGGGATGAGGTGCAAGATGAATAGTGATTGCCAACAAGAAGAACAGTTTAATAAAACAAGCTATGAAAGTAATGAAGAATAATGATATAATACTGACATTCCAAGGGAGATCGTGATGAGATGATCCTGGAAAGCCAGCCAAGATGATGGTGAAGGTAGAGTTGAATTGATGTGTAGATTCGAAATCCAAAGGATTGAAGACAGATGTTCACGTGAATGCAGCGCAGTGATTCAGGGTCGAAGCCAGGAAATGTCGACTAGCATGTCGACCAACGATTGTAGTGATGTGAAGCGAGGTGTGTCCTCTGACAAGATTGGAGAGCGAAGTAAACAGTTCGAATGCAAGCACCTTTGTTTTTAAAGCTCTCGCCTTTGTGCGCGCGGCTGCCTGTTCGATTAGTGCAGTCGATCGCGTGACGTCACGACTGGACCATCTATCGAATGCGTATCGATGAGGTGAGGATTGCGAGATATTAATGAAATTCCTGGGCTTGTCTAGATTAAGTAGTACAGCATCGTACTTTGCAAATATAATCAACAAAGGAATTTGTAATTAATAGATCTGATTATATTGTATCCAGTGATTTCCTATATTTTTTTAAACTCCATGGCGTGGAATTTGAATAAACCTATGGTGTTAGAGGAAATTTTCCAGAGAAAGCCAACAATTAAGATGAGTCACTCAACTTGTACAAAGAGTGTGGGTTTCAGAGATGACTCACTTGGCCTAATAAGATATGATAAAAAAAGAGCTTTTTGTCTTATGCTATTCCGTCTTCGCGTCATTAAATCTCCTCCTGTGGACTCTTCCGGACATATGTTCGTTTAAGAATCTGCTTTCTTTTAATGTACTCTTCCATCCATGCACTTTTAAGCGCGGTTCTGAGACAACCCGTCTATTCAATATGGTAGCTATTTGCGAAATTAAGGTGGATAATTCGCTTCGTCTTCACTGTCAGTCGCTGACTGAGCAAGACGTGCGCTTCCATTAATCCAATGCCACGTGCATCTTAACTTGATTAGCGAGATCCACGTGAGTCAACAGCGCTCCTGGTTCATTTCGCGGCGAGTGAGCGTTCCTGCAACAAAATCTCCTTGTTATTTTTCGCTACTATGATTCTTTTAGAATTACACTCACCGATTATTTCTTAATACTATACAAGGATGTATTTTTTTAAAATTACAATAGCAATTCAATATATAAGTCGCAATCATCAGTTTCCAAATTACCTTTTTAAATTACGAGCGTATATTTTTGCCAGCGGATTGCAGAATATGTATGCTCGTCGTATAGGCTTCGTGACATCTCGTAGGCACGCAGACATTCAGAGGCAGCCAGTGCACAACGGCGGTTGTATTGCGTCAGTGTACACGAAACGAACAGAATGTAGTTGTGCATTTTTGTGGGCCAAAGGACTGTCCACAGAAGAAGTGGATGCGAAATGCACCCCGAGTATGGTGACAACTTTTTCTCTTTGGAAAGCTGTGTTCAACTGGATCCAGAAGTTTAACAGTGAAAGGCAAAGCATCGGAGATGGAGAGCGTACTACAACTGCAGTCAACGTGCGGCGTGTGGAACAAATCATTCCTTTAAAAAACAATTTGGGTGACCGTCATTTTGAAACAGATGATGGCCTAATCCAAGAGGTTCCTCGTTGGCTGCGACAGCAACCAGAAGACTTCTTTTTCCACCGACTTTCAAGTAAAGAGATGGGATGAGTGTCTGAAGGAACAGATTCGAAAAGTTGATTACATCGAAAAGTGGAATAAATGCCAGGTAGTTTTTTTATTATTGTCTCTATCGAGTTTTTCGATTTATTTATTGACATACCTACACATATGTTTCATGATATTTCGTTCTTGTTCTGGTGATCAGCAAGTTAGGCAGAACAATTAATAAATTATTTTACGCTATAGGTAGGTTAATATTAGCAGACAAATGACTGATGAGAAATCTACGTGTTTATTGTTCATATGTTATATTTTTATACCTTAATGTTATTGAATAAATAAAAATGTCATTATTGCCACCATCTCCGGCGGCTCCGGCATTATTTAATCCTGATGACGACTCATATTCGGCAGAAAGAGCTGTCACCAACTCAAAAAAAAAAAACGGTAACGAAATTATTTTCAATTTTTCATTTGTTATTTAATTGCCAGAAATGTCAAATAATTTAGATTATTTAAGTATCTTATATATACATCTGTTAAGGTAATATGACCCACTGTTTTCAACAGACACTATATTTCTCAAATTAAATAGTTCACATTAATACATCGTTTCGACCCCTGTATTTATCATCATATGGTGTGTTTAAAAAATTAATTAACAGCATCATAACCAGTTGTCTCTTTGTTATCACACATGTTAGTATTTTAGACTAAACAGAAAGTAATCAGCTATGTAACTTAAAAGTTTTGATTTAATTTTTTTTATTTAAGAATGTCAGTGAACACTTTATCCGGAATTAACGTGTTTGTTCACAAATATTCTCAAATATTTTAACAGAAAAATTGTAATATTTGTGGATCAAAAATGAAAGCATCCGAATTGGGAGATCGAGTTTTCGAAAGTTTAACATTGTTGAGTATAGCTGGATTTCACCAAATGACGTCTGAACCGAGTTCAGCTGAACCAAGTTCTAAGTTGATTCAAGTTCTTGATCTAAATGTATCGGTTTCCACCGGGTAAGATCTAGTGGATGGTGATCCTAGATCAGTGGAACTGAGTTGAACGGCGAGAAATAGTTGACAACGTTACTTATGCACGAATTATGCGGCCGTGTCAAGCAAAGACAGTTAACAATATACTATATTCTCATGTAGCAACAAAATAGTGCACAAAATGGTGACAAATCGGAGCTAAAGAATAGATTTGTCAACATTCATGAATACTCGTGTGTTTGTCGAGTGCATTCGTGATAATAGTGCGCTTTAAATGTAATGTTCGTTGTTGAGAGACTTCTCAGAGTTTCCTAACACTGAAAAGGACAGTTCTGTTAACGAGTATTATCAATTCTTAAGAAATTAGTAGTTCATGCTGTGTATGTTGATCGAACTACGGGGAAAATTCACATACGTCTATTTTGATGTATCATTTGAAAAATTTTGCACCCTACATACAGGAGTTTAGTTTGTGAAAAGCATTTCGGGAAAAAAAATATTTTAAAGAAGATACCACCAGGTTTCGAAACTAATCTAATTCGTGCACCTCAAAAAATAACCAATTCACAAATAGTCTGTCCTTGTCGTTACATCTGATTATCGTTTTTTAAGTGTAGAAAGTAGTTTTAAATTTGTTGTCAGTACATAATAAAATACTTAAATAAATATAACAAAATAACATCAGTTATTAAGGTTATCAGTCAACATATCAAGAAAACATTCGTTTCTTGATATTTCTGTTCAGTATTTCTGATCGCCAGAAATCGGCCAGTCAACCTCGGAACGGTGATCAACTCGTTCGCACGATCGACGGAAAAAACCGAAACATTGTTGATCCGAGGTGAAACTCTGCTCTCGAGATAGATCTCGGTCCCACGCTGTTGGTGAAAAGTACATTAACAAATGAAAATGACAGTAAAGTCTAAACAATCGATGTGTAAGGAAACAAGCTAGATAGAAACAAAGGCAACACGGCGAAGGGAGTTCCTTTAGAAAAAGGAAGGCCAGAGCTATGGAATGGAGAAGTTCGTTAATAAAGAGCTCTACCAAGAAAAAGGAAAAGGGAAAAAGAGAAGCTGACAAATGACGGGGCGGAGACGCTTCTCCGGTTGACGAGAGAAAATCTTCTGCATTAAATGAAGACCCGTTCGTCTCACTCTACGGGATTACAAATACCATGCTTTGAAAATTAGTTCACATATCAAAGTTTTTTCAATAATTACTTAAATACAATTCACATTCCTTAGTTTCATTGCATTCATACTTTCTCATAAATAATGAGCGCTATCATTGTTCCATGTATGTGTGTTGAGATTTTAATTAGTGACATATCTCAATCTTCAAAGCTCTAAATATGAAATCATTGACTATATTTTGTCAGGAAAATGTCTGTTCTAATACATGCCTCACAACGTTTCCTGAAGGTTCAAGGGAAGTTGAGCTTCGCAGTCATTTATCCGTGTCACTTGGGAAGGAAATTGTTAGATTTAACGCTCCGGTCGATTTGACCCGGTACTCATTCTACAAAAAGTAGTATTTAGAAAGTCCTTTCTTACCACGTATAAGTAGAAACGTGTCTCTCATATAGCTGGCGTAACATATCTTCCGCTCCGGCTGCCGATGCCAAGTGATGACGCAGGGGTGAAAGAGGAGGAAAATAATCGCTGTTCTGAAAACATTCAAAGTGAAGGATCTACTAATCCGGCGTTCATCATCCGTATTTCCGCACCGACCGCAGAAGTACGACGAAGGACAGTGGACGTCGAAGGGGTGATGAAGCAGCTTTCGTGGAAAGTGCGACCATCTCACCTCATCAACAGACACAACCGTAGTTTGTAGAGTGGCTAGTAGCTGCCGGAGAGTGGGAGTTATGTTGTGCAACATGTCTTATATAGTCAGTCATGTTAATTTGCTTCGTTCAATTCAACTTAAGAAAAAAACGAATGAAAACTCTATTACTTTATTGTATATTAGTAGCCGTAAGTCACTTTATTGTCCTCAAAGTGGTCATAGGCAGTTTGTAACAGCTCTCTTGACAATAAATTATTTTCTGAATGATTTATTTATTTATTTATTTATTCATTCATTCATTCACAGATTCATTCATTCATTGCTTCATACATACATTAATTGATTCATTGATTCGTTCATTCATTTATTTCTTGATTCATTCATTCGTTTATTGATTCATTCATTTATTTCTTGATCCATTCATTAATTCATTCATTGATTCATACATACATTAATTGATTCATTGATTCGTTCATTCATTTATTTCTTGATTCATTCATTCGTTTATTGATTCATTCATTCGTTTATTGATCCATTCATTTATTTCTTGATTCATTCATTAATTCATTCATTGATTCATACATACATTAATTGATTCATTGATTCGTTCATTCATTTATTTCTTGATTCATTCATTCGTTTATTGATCCATTCATTTATTTCTTGATTCATTCATTCGTTTATTGATCCATTCATTAATTCATTCATTGATTCATGTTAGCAGGATATTAGAATTTCTGAAAACTTAAATATATTGCCAATATGGACCATCAATTCATTTCACTTGCTCATGTAGCGATTTTCGGTTCTTTCTGCATCGAGCGTATGGAACGTATATTACCTTATGTCTTAGCTTGTTGTGATATTAATTTGTATTTCTTTACAGCCAATAGTCCCTTTAGTGAATACTATTAATATGTATTTGGATATTACTTAAATTCGTAGGTGTTGGCAATTTGTGTTAGGTAACCATATTGCATAATTTTCGGCAAAGTTACGTGAATTTTAGTATACCTGCGTCGCATATGTCTCACTCTTCATCAGTGTCTTGGTAGGTACGTGAAATGACATTGTTTTTGTCCCTTTGACAAATGACAATCCCTTTTTCTGAGGCGCTCAAAATACATTATTTTAATCTCAGTGTCCGCCTGGCAGCAGGTCATGTGTGTCAAGGTACGACGACCTATACATCCAACTGAGTCATACGCCAAGTCAGTATGAAATAAATAGTGAAGTATCTTATTGATTGTACTTATTGAAATTGCCCTATGTTTTGATGAAAAGGAATATCTCTTCCATACAGACTGAGTAGGTCTGGGAGTCATTGTGGACATTGACACGCGAGTACTCACGGGGATTTGAACAGCAGACGTCGAATAACAGCCAGCAACCTAACCACTGATCCAGGCTGAATCTTTCTTATTTGTCATATTTTAGATACGTCTTTTTCTAGGTTAGTTGTAATCCACTAAACATTGTTACGCCAAACAAATATTTATTATTTTCACAGAACGTATTTGTCACGAAAATTTTCGATAATATTTGACCTTTACCTAATTTTAGTTTTAATTGTCTTTGTTATATATTTATTTTATTTCAAATTTTATGGTAACGTTCAAGCCATAAAACATTTTCTTACACCTCATCCTGATTTGTGCATAGGAATTGACGAGGGGAGATGTTGGAATGTTAATGAACCCAAGATATCGAACAGATTATTGGTCTGGAGAAAGTGAGGGAAATCCCAGCTGAAAACTTAACCTCTCAGCGGTAATCTAAAAGCGAAAACGAATTCACTACACCACCCCAGCCTTCTCTCAAAACTTCAGGCAGTACTACAACTTCCTTCTGGAGACCTTAATATCAACACTTTATTTTATACAATAACACACGTACCCAAGATGACATGTATTTATGAAAAAGGAGTGAACCTAATCATATACTGACGTAACAAGTTTAATGTAACAAGTAGATGACTGAAAAGTACTAATAATTCGTGAAAATATTAGAACACTAAATTTTCTGTACTTGCTTTAAGAGTACGCATCCTCCTCTATTATCACAGCAAATGCATTCCAAATATGCTGCTGCAAATCAAACTCAAAAACGAATCTGAAGATGCAGATTTAAATAATAATACATTTGTTTCCCTAAATAAATGTCTATTCTTTTAATGCGGAGAACAAATATTGTACAAATCTTAAGAGGATTATAAGTTCATGAACAGACATAAGACCCTTTCTCAGAAAAATATCAGCTTAATTTTTCTACCGATGAAGTAAGTCAAATTCTTCAACTGAGTCAAAATAATCTTCGTATATCTGAAACAAAAGAGATCGTGTACAAAATCCCCTACCTGCGCCATCTTCCGGGAAAGAATAGGTGCTCGCAGCACTCCTGGTGGCGACTCGCGGCGACAGGAGGAGGACCTTTGAAAATGAACCGCGATGCGAGAGAGGATGCTCCACGCTAATCAGAATTGTAAATCCAGTGCAAAGGACAAGATGAGGACAAGGTAAAGGGCTTGAAGGAAAGCGAGTGGGGAGGACGTGGGTCTCATTGGAATGAGGTAAAGGATTCAACGCAGTATGCAACGCCAAGAACATATTTCGGTCGCGTTGTTGGGCGAGTTACGTCGAAGAGTTAGGATGCTCTTGTTTCATCGAAGTTCTTAATAACATGTTACTGAACAAAAATGTATGCGTACAAATTTTATGTAGCTACGTGTGTATTCAAAATCCATTAATATGAAAGTCTATTATAATAATTAATATATTGTATTAATTCATCTCCAAATAAGACTTGTTTCAATAGTTACGATTTATAAGCATTTTCCGAAAGATTTGTAGTTTGATAAATATGCATAATTGTGAAATAACGTTTTTGTGTTTTATTAAATATAATTTTTTGGTATTCTGTTGATGTTATTAAATGTAGCTAATTATTTTATTCTTATCTAAGGAGTGTGCTGAAACGTCCAATCCGTCTCTGCCTTACGACCCTTGATCGGAATTGATGGGATGGTCCCTTGCTTGCTTCCGTAAAGTACATTTGTTTGTTGTCCTCCGCGCGGGCAAACGCAGTTTGTAACTACTTTTTGACAATAATGGTATTTGTTTATTTATATTTATGAAAGATTTTTTTGAGTAAATGTAAATAAATTATTTAATGTAAAGTACAGTATACAAAGTTGTACAGAGCGAGTCAACAAAAGTGAACACCTCAAATATATAACAAACAGGTAATGAAACCCAAATGCAGCTTTCAAACGGCATAGATATGTCTTCTTTAATGATTTTTCAAATATAACTATATATTTTTATCGCGACTAATTCAAAGTCTCTGAAGGTACGTAAACAATGGTAAACAATATATTGAATTGCAACTAATAAGAATAAAAAAGCAGCTTAGTGAATAATTGTACAGTTACTTCTAAATGAGAACACTACCACTAAGTCACCCCTGACGGTATTCTCCTGCTTCGATATCTTGTAAGTGGTTGAACTAGAAGATTTGAGTATAAGCAAAACAAAAGAATGGAGACACTACAGAGTGATTATACACGTAGGTAGGGTTGTAAACAGACTCCTGAGTGTTTGTAATGGACGTCCCTTACTCTTTGGATGTAAAATATGCCATTTTCTATTACTCCCCCATCTACATGTTCTGCTCTACCTTAACTACATCATCGCCATCTTCCAACACTCAACGAGGGAGACGCGTAGTTCCACAATCTGCGCTGTATGACATGTGTTCAGCCAACTTACCCGTTCTTCATGCGGAGGAAATAACAATGATCACACTTTGGAAAAAGAACTTAAAGCTTATCCACCACGACGACGGGCAGATGTCACCAAAACAGCTTGAACAGTAAAAAAAAATATTTTTTGAGTACTAGGCATTTAAGTCTCTGTGCTACGCGACAAAATCAAAATATGCTCAGCGTTCAATAAAAATTTACTTAGAACAATTTTTTAAAGAATTTCTTGGTGACTCGCGTAGATACACCCTGAAAAAGACGTGTGCAAAATTTCTTTACTTTTGGCCTGTCTACACAGTGTTTTCTGTAGAAAACTTAAATAAGCTCCAGAGGTCATTTCTACTGTAACGTGGCTAAAATACTGATCTGCTGCTGTATATGACAAATCCAGCTTAAAATGTTCATTGATATTTAGAGAGTTTCTGTCATAAAGGACAAAAAAAAAGAAGATCATTTTGCTTGTAAATGCGTTTTATAAAATCCGTGCTTTTATGCTCTGAAGATAGTCCGTAGCTCTATGTTTACATTGTTAACAGCTGAAATAAAACATCGCTAACACATTATAATCATTTTGACACATTTCGAACTAAACACGTGTGCGCCTTTAGCATGTTCAACATGAAGATATAACTCGTTTTGCATTCCATCCCTCCTTAAATTCTCAACAATCTCACATTCACTCGAACTCATGCTGCATTACCTTTTCAGAAAATTGAACTTGACATGAAGAAAACTGAACCGGAACGCAACGTGTTTATTAGTTTATTGTAATCTAATATAATAAAAATGTTGCTCTATCCTCATCGTAATCATAAGCACTCTGTAATTCCTTTCTTGACTACAAATTATTTATTGTAAGTTTAACTGGCTGGATGTAGATCCAAGGCTTGTACGCAGTATAGCCAACGCTTTTACTTCGCAATCGATCATAAGAGTAATAATATGTGTATCTCGCGTTACGTTGGCAGGACATTCGGATTTCTCACAACTTTCATCCATCGCCAACCTCGGTCATCAATTCAAACTTCTTGTTCTTGTGGCGCTATTCTGTTCTCTCTGCAACGAACGTATGGAACGTATATTACCTTAAGAATTGACTTGTTGTGTTATTAACATGTTTGACTTTACAGAAAATACCCACTTTTGTGACTAATTTATTCGAATATTATTTAAATTCGCAGATGTTGGCAATTTGTGTTAGGTAGCCACTTTGCATTATTTTCGGCAAAGTCACATGCCTCTGAGTATAGATTGGCTCTGTTTCCCAAGAATTAAACCCGTCGTAGATCTCCAAAGGCCAATGAATCCTTGCCACAGACCTGGGAAGTACATCAGCGCAGATTCACGTTTTTCGCAGTGGAGGGTTGGTTGCTTGCTTGCTGCTGGTGAAGTTGATGTCGCCGCTTCACAAAAGCTCTCAAGCCGCAAAAGAATGAATGAGAGAGACGCGTTGCTTCTCCTCACCCCTCTGTCCTCCTCCCGCAGAAAGACAATGTCTCCGTCGCGGAGAGAAGGGCAAAAAAGAAGAAAAAGGAGAGGAATGAAAAGAAACGACGCTAGGAGTGAGTAACTGGCAAGAATGCACGCAGGTGCTGCGGCCAAGCGGACCAGAAATGAAGAGCGATCCGTCTTCGAGACACGAGAGAAAAATATGAAAAGGATTAACTTCAGGTTTACAATATGGCTAGGAGTCAGTCAAGCATAAATTTCTCGATTAATCTGTCATATAAAGTAAACAGATGAACATTTGATTTATTATGCTCAAAGTGTATTTGCATATGCAAATATACAACATGGAAAAACACTTTTGAAGACAGCTTGATAATAAAGAATATATTCCATCAATTTTGATCATCTAAGTTTCCATCTTCATCCAACTATTAATGCAAAGAAGTTTCAATTTTTATTTAAATATAAAAATATCTTCTTCTTTTTCAAACTTGTTCAGTCTTTTCATCCAAAATTTAGAGAAATGACAGAGATTAGTAACTGCCTAATATTGAATTGGGATACACGTAATCTTATTTTGAAATGAAATTTACCCTCTACGTATTTAATAATACGAGTACCATCATAATAAGGGGGCGATAATTCAGTATTCTGGTTTTTTACTGTCATAAAACTAGTTACAATGAACATGTGCCTATTTAATCTGTTCACAATCACAAAAAATATATATTGGATGATGTCCGTTTGGGGAAAATTATAAAATTCCAACCAAAAACATCATAGACTTCGACCTACAGTAGCTCAGAAATTTGAAGTAGCTATCTCTATATCACAAAACAGGTTCGTATATTCGTCCTTGGATAAAAAAGAAGTGATCTCAAGTATCAAGAAGAAATTGATAGCACATGACGGTCTACAGGCAGAATGGTTTCGATTGAAAAACCTATTATTCTGAACGTTATAAAAATCATCACTCTTTTCACTTATACAAATCTACTTTTATGTATACATAATACCAGAAAAAAATTAGAGATATAATAGTGAAATTTACATAGCGCACAAATTTCTTCACCTAGTAGAGAAATTCAATATTACTCTAAACTGAGAATCGAAGACTTTACGCATTTGACGTAAAATCTCTTCCTTTCATTCAAGGGTAAGAAAGAAAGATAAAAATACCCCTCCTTACTCACAACAGTTATGAACTGAGGTGGAGGATACGCGAAATTCAACTTCGCATCAAATATAGAAGAAGAGCTGGAGGACGCTAATCATTATCCTAACGGTTAGCAGCTCACTCTTCTTATTTCCACCAGAAAATCAACTTCTTTGAATAAATGAAGTTGTGAGCAAATAACCATTCAATATTCTTATAGACAGCAGAAAGTTCTTCTCTTCCTACATTAACAGAGCATAGAAAATTTCTCCAAAACTTCGGTATTAAAATCGCGATAGGACTAAATGCAATCAGGAGTAGTAAGTATCTGGAATTGGAATTGTGAAATATAGTTCGATGTATTCGTTGTATTTAATTCGTTCGTAGCGTTGAGTACCACTCGTAATATTAATGCGAGCTTCACAATTAACAACATATTATACAAACTCCTTTAAATTTCGAATAGTGTACTTAAAAGGTTTCAAGGAATTTTGAGTCATAAAATTTCAATTGAATCGCAAAAAATAAAAATGACAGATAAAATGGTTTTTAATATTTCATAATTATTCTCTATTCAAAATAATTATTCGATATCGCGGAAATGAAAGGCGAAATTTTTATGAATATTCCATAATACATAAGATAAGGGTCATCCTAACCGTACATTCAACCCTCAACATTAAAGCTCAAAAATATTTATGGTAATAAAACTTTCAACACTTTACATCATAATTTACAAAAATAATAAATTTTTTTTAAAAAAAAAACAAGCTTTTATATACGCCATGTACTAAAACTATATTTATCACTTAAAATGATTCAATATTTTATGTTGAACTATTTGTCTTCAAAACGTTTGTCGTGATTATTGTGGAGAAAATACATACTTCGGCAAGTACTTTCTTACCATCCAATCACTGTCCAATTAAATTAATTAGTATCAACTTTTATGAACAATTTTGTAATACTTAGTGAAGAAAGAGACGGAATGCATTTCAAGGGACGCGAGTTATCTCGGAATAAATCCGTAATTTAAAAAGAAACTTAAAAAATAGAATTTTGTTTGAGTTCGACATCACAATATTGCTTTTTCATCGGGTTTATATGTGTGAGCCAAATTTCAGCTCAATCGGTTGGGAGGAACAGTTTCAAAATTAAGTTCCAATATTTGGCCCAAACATACTAACCAGCAAACTAACTAACATGTAATAACAGGTTTAAAAAAAGCTTGTAATATAATGATGCACTTACGTGACACGATAGATATTATTTTTCTTCCCTTAGGATCTATTAGATAATTGAAGGAATCCGGCTCAAGTGATTCGAGTGAAAGACCGAGCAACGAGATTACATTTCGAGAACTCTTTGTCGAAGAACTGCAGATGCCACTCGCCCTCCGCTCTTCAATTGTTCGCGAGGAGAGCACCTCTCGAACTCCGACTCTCAGAGAGTGAGAAAATCTCGGGTGAAACGATTTCTTAAGTCCCTCTCAGCAGAAGGAAACGAAAACGCTTATGTTTTCTTTCCAACCAGGTACCTTAACACTCTTCAATAATTCACCAACCCTTGGCAACTTTTATTTCTAATTTTAACAAATTTAGTATTGTGTATGAACATTATCTAGTCTCTATCTTTTCATTTTCAATGAATTTAAATCAGTAACCAAATACTTGTATTGGAACATATAACAATTTTCTATAAATTTTACGGTGATATTTTGATAATTCATGAGACTCACCTTTTCCAGTTTGTAAGAGAAGAAAGTTTCAGCTATTGAAATTTCCCTTGTTAGAAGACACCACATTTTTTAAGGCTATATAAATGTAACGATATTTTTAAACACTTTACCAAAATTTTAATACATATTTAGGTTTCTAATATATTTTACGACCCATATCAAATTTCATAGTAATTGTAATTTGTTTTATTAAAATTTTGTGAAATTTGTTCTAAGACCGTATGACACTTTTCCTTTTGACATTTTATCAATAGAATTGTTTTTCAAACATCCTAAAATTAATTGAAAATAAAATAATTACGTCAAAAATAAATACAAATGGGGACGTTTCCTTATAGAAATCTCAGCNAGGCTCCTTCCTTTCTCTTTCCTGGCCTCCCTCGGTCACCTCTTGTTCTTTTCGATCCCGACGCTATTAGGGCTAGGGTATCTTTCATTTTCCTCGTTGTAATGTTTTGAGATATGTTTTGATATATTGTAATTCAGGAGGATTTTTAGTGGGTAGGGTTGAGTCATTCGGCGAGTCCCACACGCGGGGAAAGTCATGTTGGCTCTCCTTAGTGCGTAACTGCATTTTCCCAACCTGTACAAGTTTTTAGGGCTCCAATGACCTTTGATGTCGACGAGCCGTAAAGCCCCACAAAAAAAACAAATTAAGAATTTTCAAATACCTAGTCGCAATATTAAAAAAATTTACTTTAAATTATGAAATTAATGTGATTTTATACAGGTTTCTTTCGTTTCCGTACTGTATTATTTTCTTTATATTTATTTAGTGCCATATATTAGTACTAGTCAACCCTGCATATCTACTCACAGGAAATTTCGTTTTTATATGGTTTTCCCTTCGTTATTATTTAGTCACGTTTACATGCAAAAACCATGATATTACGTAAATATGACACTCTACTTTCTAAATGCAATAATGACGTCAACCAAAGTACTTCTTTCCTTAAAAAATATTTACGTCGAAACCATTGCACTATTACCATTATATCAACACACGTTACGTCTCATTCTTAGGTGTAATAAAATTTAACTTGATACATTTTTATGTACTATATCGTATAAGATATATATATATATATATATATATATATATATATATATATATATATATAT
>NNCF01132459.1:141903-181902 GCA_002313205.1 Laupala kohalensis | reverse complement strand
TTTATTTTACAAGTATTCAATCCTCCTGTCCATCAGCCACTGATTGGAATTGATGGGATGATCCCTTGCTTGTTTCCCGGGAGTGTAACTTAGTTTATCGTCCACCACGAGGTCATTCGCAGTTTTAAACTACTTTTTTATTACAATAAAATTTACTTATTTATATTATTTCCTTGTAAACGTTTAGTAAGGAAAGGTAACAAATAATCTTCAAAAACCTTTTTGCAACGAACCTTTATACTTTTGTTTGTTTAGTCAGAAAATGGAACGAACATTAGCAGCATAGGAAAGGCAAAACAATGTATTTGCGGCGGTGAACAAAATTGCAAACGATTCAGTGAAATATTTGACAACGAAACAAATAGATGCAACAACTACACGACAAAATATGTAAAGAGGAAATTGCGTTGAAGGTTTTTCCTTTATAACCGGATATTAATTCGCTTTCGCTGCAAAACAAATATCCCGAACTTATTGCGAAATGCACAAAGCAAGTTGATGGATGTTCATTGAAAATACATCCTGCCCTCAGGGCATTTATTCAAAATCGACGTAAAATGCAAAAGTACGGGAACGAGTGCACGGCGCAAGGAGAAGGACATGAATTATTGAGGCATGAGGTAGTGGCAGGATCCCTTCCCTCTGCAAAAGGGCGCAGCGGGGTATCAAGTATGCATGGCCCTTCGTCTGAAACGCGCCGACGGCCAAACAGCCCACGAGACTTAAGACTCTTGCAAGAAGCAGAAGAAAATCGCAAGAAGAAGAAGAACATGTATGATGTAGCCAGAGCTAAAGATGTGGTCGAGTTAAGGATCAATGATGCACGCTGTACGCTCCCATTAAGGTAATCTTCTCTTATATTTCTCTAAAGTGTCAGTCCTAATTTGTAAATTGGTTCTCAGGTAGCGTTATAAGACGTATTGCGGCATTCGAGTAGAATATTTTTTAGATTAAGTTTTGTTAATAAGATATGATCGGCAAAATATTGATATGACGTTTCTGTATCGAGATATTTCCTGTTTATAATTTTTATTAACAAAGGTTGAATTTTTATGGTATTGACGTCACTTTTTAACAGGTATGTATTCATCTTCTGTGTTTACTTCATTTACTAATGTAATCAAATATTTGTATCCAAACATCGTTTTACGCTTGAAAGAATATTTATAATTAAACACTCAAAATATATTCTATAACAGTGTGCATGAATTACTATTTTGCAATGCTAATGAATACAAAATATCACGGTACATAATTTCTTTGCTGGGAAAATATAAGAATGTGATACATATTTGATTGCTCGGAACAAATTTACTGAACATTGATTCCTTTTAACTTACGAATTAAGAGGAATTGAAAATTGGAAATTATGTATTTAATTAAGTGCTTCTCGTAAAGGATGTATGGCAGGTGCACGAACAGACAAAATACAAAAGTCATAAGACACTATTCTATTGAAGGTTGAATGTAAACACAGGACGGAAGATTGAAGAGAAGCAAAGAGTAAAGAAGATCAAAGTACTTGAAGGAGAATGAGCAGAAACGGTGGATTCACCGAATCGAAAGATGATACGCACAAAGAGAGCAATTAGGCTGTTGACGCTTCAATGAAAACAAGAAGAATAAGCTGTCAAAGACTACAAACCAAAGGGATCGCGATGGCTGTAATCGATTCCTCGACTGGAACTTTCGAGATAAAACCAAAGGGATCAGATGAATTCGGAACAGAATGCTAAAGCGGTGGACACGCGCTATGACAAATGGTAAAGACAAATTCTTGAGAAATTGTGATGACATCTATGATCATATTATCATACTCCACACTTTTAAATTAACAAAAACATACTTTTCATAAAAATATGTATTTTTCTATTATAAATCAATGAATTAAAATAAAGATTTTAAAATGAGAAATATTAATTTGCTTTTGTAGTGTAGATTAAATACATGGGTATCAAGAAAATTGGTATTAATTTAAGACATAATAAAAACAAAGTAAATAACAGTTATCGTAAGAATGGTGCGATAAAAATTATCAGTATTACTGAAAGAATCAGATGAATTTTTGTTTCTTACACGAACATAAATCACTATATTAACATGATATAAAACCATACAATGTACGATTAATCATAATAATTTAATGTTCAAGTGGAATTCTAGTGTATTTGCGATGTGATGATATTTATCGCGTGTCCAATGGGTCGGCCCGTGGCGTAGTGTCTAGCGTACGTACCTCTGGTGACGCTGGTTCAAGCTGTCTGTTGCAAGAATGAATTCGCGGTGATGGACGAAGTGGGTTCGCGGCAGATTTTTGGGGGAGGCATCCCCTCTTCCCTTGCCATTCATTCCACCACAACATTCACTCATCATCATTTCACCGCGTATCATTCTTGTCATCAGTCTGATAACAGACGGTGATCGTGTGCACAGAGGGGCTTCAACGCGGTGTCCCCAAAACAGCAATGCCGTTAGAAGTCCCTTACCCAAGAAGCAAGTCTGACATGATTACAAACACGTACGTACCCAATTCGTTAGAAAATAAAATGGTTTCCACGTTGTAGAAATCCGCCACTCCGTCGCACGAAGAGACTACGACGAAGAGGCTAACACTGGATGCAGTAGTGACTAACATGACTGTTCCTGACATCTCCAGAAGAAAGCAAAAACAGTTACTTGATTCGGTGAGACATTATTAATATTATTTTACGTTACCTAACAATGCTGTGGTTAATACCTTCAATTAGTCTTTCCCAAATTAGTTGTTCCATGAATAATCACTATTTGAGATTCCACATATCCTTTGCCCTACTGTGTTCACTTCGTTGACACTGAAATTCAGGGAATGGAACTCAACGATTATTACGGAATGAAAAAAAATATTACACACGGAAATCGAAACACTACTTAAACTAAAACACATTATTGGAATATTATATAAGAATTAATATGTAACTCTACTAGAAGCTCTATGAAAAGTGTCGCGATGACATTTAAGATAGATCTGCCTACATAGAGATAAAATGTTTTAGAATCTAAAATTTGTATAAATAGAAGCAATAATAAGCTTATATCGAATTTAACTTTTCAAGCACACATTACCCTAGACAAAATACCGTACAAAATATAGACAATATTTAATATTTGGATGAAATGAAGAATGAGAAGAAATTAAATGAAGTGAAACGAAGTTATGAGAATTTATTTTTTTAATTAAATACTTATCAAATGTTTTAAGCAGTCAAAAATCAATATTTAGATTTTAAAATACTTCCATAAATGTTATCGGAGATATTTCAAGTTTTGGAGGGAATTTTCAACGTCATAATTCATAAAAATTTCTTTATAAGTGATATTTATAAATTACAATTTCATCAGTTAATTTTATTCTTAAAACTTGTACAAAAATTAATTAATATATAAAGAAAAGAATGATTAGACTTTTGAATGATTTATCTAATGAAGACGAGTGACGACCGGCATTCAGTCAGGGGCAGAGATGCGTCCCGCAACGCACGCATGTAATGCGGTTCTCGAATCGCCTCCACAGAAAGGAGCTAGTGTCGTCAAACCTCAAGTGACACAGTGTGTTTGTTATTGTAGCTTTTAATGGCCATAAAAGCGCGCGCGTTTATTGCCTCGAGCGAAGCAAGACCAGTCTCCAACCACTCGTTAATATTTCTAACACGAAAGTATGGACAAGAGAAAGGAATACCAACCTAGAAATCACCCAACATTACTGGTAATACCGCAGTAGAAAATGAAGGATTTCTCACCAAACCATGTTATATCTGACGAATAAAACTAACTAACTTCAAAAAATAATTACGAACCAAAATAACAATTTTTTAAGTTTGGCATTACTAAGAGGTTACTTTTAAGCAACATAAATTTTTTACAAGGAATGAAAAACATGTTGGGAATGACCCAAATTTTCGGAGAACATTACATATGCAGCAGATTGGTAAAGGAAAATCAACACAGATGTTTGACTATTGGATGTAAAAACAAAATATTTTCAGTTTCTGTATCATTTTTCCGCATAAAATAACATAAATTTTAATAGAGGAGTTTATTACGACCCATAAACCATAAAATGTAGTTAGCAGATGTTATGAAATGCATAAGTAATATACATTTGTGTTATCAAGGCATCATGGAGAATCCTTTTGAGTCAGAAATCAATATCCTTCATATTTGTAACAGATTTAAATACGGTAAAGATCGAATATTTTGTTGACCTAATTTCATATCAGTCAAATTTCTATTTAAGTTAGAAGAGTGAGAATCGTTCTTTTGAATTTATTTCAGACTAAAAGAAATATGGGTTTTATAGTTTGAACTGTATTGAATACACTTAGGAACTAAGAACAAAGATTTCATTATACGTCAGATGCCGTTCACATTATCTTCTGGTTTCATTTGCAAACGTTTGAAGTCAGTACTCCCCTCTCATATGACATATATGTCGTCGAAGATATTAATAGATGAAACCTCATGCAAAAACCTGTCATGATATAATTATAATTAAGAGTAACAAATTTATGGATCGAAACAATGTCCAAAAAACTCAAAAATTCTTCTTACTCTCAATTTTGTTAATTTAACACATGAGTGGACAGTGATCATAATTGTTTTCTTTACGTTCAGTTAGCGAAAATGAATTCAATTCAATTCAAATTTATTTTTAAAAATATAAAAAAATAAGCAACAATTAAAATCTATTAATTATACCCTCTCCTTCGTCTGTGACATCTCTCTTCCTTTCTGCCCGTCCTCTTTTTATCTCTTAACTCGCGTTCCACGCCGCACGAAACTAAGTTATAAATTGCTTCTGCTCCTGTAAAGTTGCTTGGAGCCTTAAACAAGGCGTGAAGCGAGCGCTCAGAGCGTGATAAAGGATCTGCCTACTGCCACTGTCGCTATTTCAGAACTGTAGGCAAAGTTACCACAATGCGTCTAAATTGTGACCTTTTCCTGCGTAAGTCACGCCCCTCTTCAGCAGTGAACAATAAGGAATGACTGTCACTTCAAACTTCGTCGGATATGTGTGAATGTTGCCAAAGGTATTTTGCATCGGGACACGCGAGAAAGTGTTGTAGTATTAACATCGCAGAAACGACACACATGCAGTACAATCGCCATCACAAAAGAAATTTCGTAAAACTTTCGTATGACACTCACGTATACAACATAGATATTACTGAACAAATCATTAAAAGTTATTTCCAAATATTACAGTAAGGGAGTCCATGTTGGTGACGCTGTTCTTCGATTTACTTCAGAATATAAGCAAATAATCAGTGTGTGACCATGATATACGGAGAGAGACCGTAGCAGATGTCAATCGAAATTGCCATGAACAATGGCCTCCATTGTACCATGACGGGCAACATATTATCTTGTGTGCGAACTGTGTAACATTAAAATAATGAATATATCCGATGACAAGACGTACTTGAAGACAAATATTGTGTATTGTACTTATCTTGACGGTATTCATAGAAATGGAAAAAAAAATAATGAAGATTTGCGCAAAAATATTACCTTGACCCGCAACAACTACATGGCATCACATGTCGGTCATTAAAAACTCATTAATTGAATCATGGTACTGCATTCATTGCTGTCGGTTACCAAGAACGATTCCTACGTGATAAATTAGCTTATGTATTATGGTAATGACCGCCCACAAATTACATAATGAACCTTAGCGCGGCAGAGGGAGGACCCTTGGTTTTTAACCTTGATGTTAAGAACGCGAAGTTTTAAGCCGTATAAATACGCCAATATTAAACTTAAAGTTAGTGTAATCCATGTATGCTACCACTCCGTGGAAGCGTAGTAGAAATGAGACCCCAACATCAAGTCAGTTTCAAACATTTTCCTACAGATTTTCCGAAATGCACGAAAACTTTTCTTGACCAGGAGCGAGGGGTGGGGGCTAAGCGTAGCGCTTCGTTACTCTTGGGGATGATAAGAAATAAGGGTTCGATAAATAACAAAAAAGGTACATAGCAACTAACTTAGAAATCGTAGAAAATATTTCCGAAAGAAAGTTCATCAAACTGGACGGTGACAGCAACATCGGAATAAAAAAAGCACAAACACTACTGAGTACGGTAAGATAATATGGAAGAGAAATGGTATTAAAAATTGTATTTTAATTATAATTGGGTGACGTAGACATGTTGACATATCCTCCACCACACCATTGTAAGGTAACCAAACCTGATAATCAAAATCAATCGTAAGTTGGTCCAGGAAACTGAATTTACAACCAAATTCTGCAATTTATTTGTCATCTTTAAACTCCGATAACGTTTCGAGTCGCAAAACAAATCTTATAGATTATAAATTATAATAAACTATTAAAATAGTTCTACCTTTTTAAACAGCTCTTGAAAGTCGGGAATAAAAGTTTTAATTCAAATAAAAGTAGTGCAGGAGAAAATTTTCTAAGAATTAGTACAAAAATGTACGCGGATATGATTATAGCATTTATAACACCAGCCACGTAATAAATATATGCTATTTAAGATATAGATGTATTCCATAGTTCCTCATGATAAAAACAACTCAAGTTCGGAAAGATACTACTTTCCAAATCTTTAAGTATATGATTATTTTTTAATTGTAGAAGCAAACAAGTAATTTTTAAAATATTTTTACATATGTCACCGGAAGTTCGGAAAATATATTTAAATTCTTGTTCACGCTTCTTCTCCTGCCCAGCATTGCTTTCTACGCCATAGGATATAGACTGATGGATGACCAAATACCATGTCGCTTACAAACCCAGTCATGTGAGATCACAGTTTATACATTCTTCCTAAACAATATTTATGTTAATATTATGTTTTTTATTAGTTTCCATTATTCATCAAACCATACAAAGTAATTCAAATGTAAACGAATAAGATAATGTTTTGAATGACATTGATGTGCAGAACAACTATAAATGAAAACAACTTTGAAGTTATGTTTTGATCATGCAAATTATTTTTGATAAAACAACACACAATAACTCTTTAAGTAACGACTTTTTATATAGGTTTTATTTTAATTTTTTTTCAAGCCCAATATTCTGATCTTTACTCAAGTCATATTCTGCTGTAATAAACATAAATTACCACAACATGACTAATAGTTACACAGAAGGAACAAGAACCAAAGCGATGAACAAAGACAATCAACAGGTCTAATACTATGATATAACAAATAGCCGCAAAATAATCAGTTGTCACTAAGATTTTAGTATAATGATAGGCGATAAAACCCAAAAAAAACACAATAAAATAACAAAACGTGTCATCAGTGAAACGATTAGGAGAAATGTTCTGCTGTGGAATAATAATAATATACAATTCCATGTTGCTGAAGACCAATGACCTGTTACAACGCAACGTTCGTCGTTAATATTTCAAGCCCAAGGCCCATATTCATAAATAAATCTATTGCAATTGCGGAAAATTTAATGGACCCCAAATATTAATGAGCAACGGTCCTTTAAAGAGAGATCGCTCTATTGAAAGCATATTGAGGCAAACGGCAAAGGGAGGATTATTCAGGAAATAGCTGGAGGTCAGTTTGGCTGCAAGGCTAAGGGAACATGATTATGGTCAATAATATCTCTGGCGAGGGAATAATATGAGGGAATTCATTTAGAAACTATTGAAACATAACGGACACACTGTGTATATTTTGGCAGAAAGAAATGTTCCAATTCACGCGCTCTCCATTATATTTTCGCCAAACCCACGAAACAAATTCCCACTTGGTCATTCTCTACCACATCTTGATAATTGCAATATAATTTATCATGACAATACTTTTATCCTCGAAGATAGAACCTTCGAAAAGTTTAAGGGACTTGGGAAATATTTTGAATTTGGGGTACTTTACCCAACCCTGCTCACCATCTGCGAGTAATTTTGGTAAACCAATGTTCGAGAATATTTCAATACCTTTTTGAATATAAAATTTGGTTGCTAATATATTTTGCTTCAAAATTATTACAGTTTAATTTATTTTTAATTCGAGACTCTTAGTAGTGATAGAATTAATGACACTCCCACATCCAGGCCCGAGCTAATGAACCTATACATGAATCAGTCTCTACTTTAACAATACCGATAACACCGACAACATAAAAAACAATGACAATTATTTATCGAGCGTAATTTATCGTTGTGTGGCCCTTCTTCTGAGTCCAATAAAGCCTACTATATTACCTATGAACTGTATTATCACTAGACCGAAAACTACTGTTATACAAAATTACTCTTCGAGGCTAGATGAGGCAAAATGACAGACAAACTCAATTCTCTCTTCTTCCTTCATAATGAAATCCCAGCAAAGTAACTAAAAGCCACTCCATTGTTACAAGGTCATAGATGCAAAAGTATAGGCGATAAAACCCCCCAAAAAATCACAATAAATAAAATAAAACGTCTGTCATCAGTGAAACGTTTAGGATAAATATCCTGCTGTGGATGATGACGACAATTTAGATGTTTATTGTTAGATAATACAGAGGGAAAGAGCAATGAACGATCCGTCCCTTACAATTCGACGCGACGTCACCTTATCAGTAATGATTAACACCAAGCATCAAAGTGGATGCTCTAATTATGTGGCAATCGGGTCCTATCGATGCACCCCGGTTTCGACGAAGAGCTCTGTTAAGTTCGTCCAATGGTATTTATCTAATGTCTCGCATTGTTAAGCGTCTCAAGCCCAGACGAAACTGAGAGGTTCCGGTCGAACGCTTACTGAACGCTAATCGAGCGTCATGCCACTTTTAGGATGTGGAACGTGTGTGGACGCTCCATTTGAGATAGCCTATTCACCCCATGAACGCGCAGCATAATGCCTTTTTAACGCTCGCAGAACCCTCCGTCCAACGGATTCTAAATGAATGACATTCGCCTGGTCAACTCCCCCCAAACGCCTTCGCGACCCTCTACTTCGACGCTTTGCCGGATACTCACATATTCAGGTTTGATTTTTGTTATTCAGGGTTGATTTTGTATTTTTTACGTGATGTTTTCAGTTAAAAACATCAAAGGTAAGATGAAATTACCAGTACAGTCATAGGTACACGAGTATATTTTCGTCCTAGATATAGAATAAAATATTAAGGCTGGACAGTTAACCCAGCGCTCCTGGTGGGCAATTCTCAGCAACACTCGTGCATTCCAGTAGGAAACGCATCAGCAACCCTCAACAGACGAGAATCGTCCTTCGCTGTGAGCTGAGCGCTTCGACTGACCTGTCGACGTTCGCCTACGGCTGCAAAATAATAGAGCGCGCTGTGGAACAGACAAATCGCTGAACGTCTATCGTGTTTGTCAACGGCGAAGAGCGTCAGTTAATGGCTACGGATGGCTTGAAGATAAATCTCACTGTTCCACCAAGCAACACGACTAATCACTCTCACTTCACCACGTTCCAATTCCCCGACAGAGATAATTACCATTCATTCGAATAAATATATTGTGCCCATTTACAACGAGGTCAATAAATGACATTTGTCTGGAGGTAATGAGGTGCATGAATACAGATGACTCCCGTACACAAAGAGAACAATTCTTCGATTTTCAACAAATCACTTTGTCTAAAATGGTCTACTGAGTTATTAGTATCGGACGTGGTGTTGCTTGAGTTCGACAATGTTATCTGTCTCAATTTTTACTGTGCATGTGTATATGTGTAATGGCCGCTGCAGAATCACCAGTATAAATTTTTACACGAACAAGCTTAAGATCTAAAGTATCTAGTGTACAATTCGTGAAGGCTTAAATGTCACACGTGCCCATGGGAAAAGGACGTCGCAGTAGTTGTCAACAAACCTTCCTCTTGCTCATGTGAGAACTCCACACGTTTTTGCCAAATATGTGCTTAAAATGGACAATCTCATTCTGATATCTCACTCAACATTCTACTGAATTATTATGTATTCAACATTATAAAGGCTATATCTCCAGAAATTGACTATTATTATTTGCTCTTTTCTGGATCAAATAAGTTATATGAATCGCTTTAATAACTTTGAAAATTGTACAAGAGAACAGCAAAACATCGCAACTAGTTCTTAATACGCTCATTTCACGCGACTGAAAATCCACCGATTGGGTTGCAATAATAAAATTCTTCCCAAGTAAGGGAACGGGTGTAAATCGAATTGACTCAACTGGTGTGAAAGTATGGACATCAAAAATCAGATTCACCTCTATTATAACTGAACCTGAATCGTTTTGCGTGAAGGGATCCTAAATCAGACACACCCGCCATCTCACCGAATGTCTTGTCAGCGGTCCACACTGGATACAGCGATCAGTGTCAGTACGGATTGAGAATTACTCGTTAAGTCGTACACAACCTCACTTTGCTTTAGAACGCCTGGGGTTCAACAAGGGTTTCTGCTGTCAAAAACAAGACAGCTGTTGTGCATTACAAAAGAATTGCAAAACATTTTTAAAGTTTCAATTCCAAAATTGATTAAAAAAACATTTATGGAAAAATATATTTTTTAAGAATATCTAATGATAAAATAAGACTATTTGTGAAAATTCTCCGACAAAGCGATTATCAGGGATAAGCTTCTCATCGTCAATCGATACAGAAAATAGAGAAAGTAATATCCAAATTTACGATTTTCAGAAAAGTTATTTGTGTGACATTTAAAACACCTTGTTGGTATTCCTGGACACTGCAGGATATCTGCAGAAAAGATCACTAGCGGGTCTGGCAAGGAACACCGCACAGTAGCCTCTTTGCTCTCATTGAGGAACGTCCTCATTGACAGCCCGAAATAATGCGAATGGTCTTCGTACGTGACGTCAAGTGATTCGCAGACTGCACATACACCTATCAATGAAAACCTTTAGAGTACGCTACCTTCTTTAATATATTTCCTATTTTGTTATGTACATCAAATCTGTAGCCCCATACTGGCCCGAGTTCTTCTCAGGCTTTCCTTGGGGTACAGGCGAACTTTATAAACAGACTCCCTAGGTTGTTGCGTAGCGGCGGACGTCTGTTGCAATAATTAATCTCGAATTGAAAGTTTTTAATAGTTACGATTTACAAACAATATTTTCCAAATAATCTATTAATCTATTATTTAATGATAATAGTACGTACTTCTGGAATTGTTGTGATTATTAAATGCTTCCATTGTATAAACTAGTTTATTGTCGTCCACGTGGTCTAACGCAGTATCTGCAGTTTCGACAATAATTATATTATTATTTTGACGTATACGTTATTTTATTATTAATCGTCCGCGCGGTATTTATAAGATCAGT
The DNA here is from genome assembly GCA_002313205.1 of Laupala kohalensis. Classification (NCBI taxonomy): domain Eukaryota; kingdom Metazoa; phylum Arthropoda; class Insecta; order Orthoptera; family Trigonidiidae; genus Laupala; species Laupala kohalensis. Next base: position 170,590 of record NNCF01132459.1, on the reverse strand, counting down.
AATGTTCTTTGTCTTCAATGACAAATTTTAAAACTTATGAAATGAAAGAGCATTAAATAGTATTTGTGCTGTTTGCTCTTACTTTCACAATATCGTCAAATAAAATGATTTCTTGATATAAAAATTAGCATCCGCTTTGCATGGATCTTTGATTATGGAGACGTAGGTAAAAATTAAATATATTAGAAGTTATTTTAGAATATTTGTAAAGGAACGATAAAAAGTCACTTATTTTCATATATTTTTATTGAAAAATACTCTTAACCCATCAGCGATTTCGTCAAGAAACCAAAATATAGCAGAAAGTCTAAAACAACGGGAAAATTTTCTCAATTATTCCCTTCCGATGATGTTTTTCTCCTTTCTTTTCTTGTTTTCATACAACACAAATCCGACCAAATATTTCAAGAAGCTAATTCTCAAAAATAAGTCAAAAACCCTCAAACATTTCCAGTTATTGGAATAATACGATAATTAAATTGAGCCTGAACAATGGTAAAACGCAACTATGATTGTTATGAATCACTCTATCGTCCGTCAATGAATGAAAAATTTATCACCACAAATTCATAATAAATTAATTACCTACGTCCAGTATAAACAAAGGAAGAAACAAGTGAATTCGACACGTAACCAATGTGAACCAGAAAAAAATAGTCGAAGTATTAATTATGTTACGATCAAAGGAAAATATAATCCGTTACCTTTTGAAATGGACGGAGCATTACAAATTCGTATCAGCAGTACGTACAAAGTATGAAAAATGTAAAAGTATTCTTAAAAACTTAAATCGTCACAAATTTCCACTCCTACTCACACAGGTCGAGTAATTAGTTTGCACAAAACGGATTTCATGAACATGCATGAGTCATTAACAACTGTACGACTTAACCACCATCACTAGCATCGGACCAGTCTTGATCCGGTTAGAGGATTTGTAACGTAGGTCGTCCCCTTGGATACTTCCATATAAAATGAAACTAAAAAAAGTTGTAATATTTTCCACGCACACGCTTAACATTATGGCAACAAAGTATAGAAAGCTTTGAAATGTGGAAATAACTTAAGAATATCACACTTTGAATTGCCAAACAGTTTAATTTTTAATGGTCTAAGCCTGCGGGTCATTTTCTATACGCTCTAGATTGGTCGAGTCGGCACGGAGTGGGAATTGACAAAATGTTGCCCGACGAATAAATCTAATGAATCTATTTGTAAAGCGATATTTTCATTCTCATCCAAAAATCAACAAATATTTACAACAGGAAAAAGTAAATAACTTATTTCTTTATTTTGGAAAACATTTTTAATATTCAGTACTACAACAATATTTTCATAGTTTAGTGTATGAAGGAGTAATTTTAAACATAATTATCAATTCTCTCTCATCGGAAATGCCACGTCAAATGTTAATTCAGACGGCGTAGATTCGTAACACAAAGACGTCCCCAACGTCCCCAACGTCCCCAACGTCCCCAACGTCCCCAACGTCCCCAACGTCCCCAACGTCCCCAACGTCCCCAACGTCCCCAACGTCCCCAACGTCCCCAACGTCCCCAACGTCCCCAACGTCCCCAACGTCCCCAACGTCCCCAACGTCCCCAACGTCCCCAACGTCCCCAACGTCCCCAACGTCCCCAACGTCCCCAACGTCCCCAACGTCCCCAACGTCCCCAACGTCCCCAACGTCCCCAACGTTTGATGAAAAATTTGATGTAAACGTACAGTAACTCGCGGGCCATAAGAAAAGTTTTCGTGGGCTGCCAATTGGTCAGTTCTGAACATAACCTACAAAACGAATGGAAAGATCAAAGTGAAACAGATGTGGATGTTAGAGAAAAAACAAATACGACAAAGACGACAAGAGGATGAAATTGAATGCAGAAGAATATTTTTAAGGAGAAAACCCCGGAGTATCCTTAACTGTGATGATAACTTTGTTGTTAAGGTAAAGAGGTATGTTAAACTAGCGTACCCGACAATAAATAAACAAATCTATTAATTCCTTATAACTTTTGACTGTGTTCAGTGTCTTCTTTTCTTCTCAGTCATGGTGAAGAGCTCTAAGTAGAAATGTGACTTGAAACCTATTTTTCCTGCCCCATTCGGACATCCCTTTCGTTTATCGTCGCGTCCACAGTGCTGGTGTCGCTCCAAGTGACAGTCAAGTGAAGGTTCAGTGCGAATAATTCACCGCCTGCCGAAACGGCGCCGAGGGGTAGATGAGAGCGGTCTGAACGCACAGACCAGGAAGTGAACAGAACGACACTATCGCATTATACAAGAGTCACTCGCTCACAATCGCGATTTCAATTCTTAATTTGACATTTTTCAACTTGATCGAATCAAGTGCATTTATAAAAGTTCAATTAGATTTAAAACTTTCAAAATATATGATTTATTTTAAATCAATAAATGTTATTGGATGAAAAATTCTACCAAATAACTTTCATTGGATCGTGACATTACAAATTCCATTTTATTGATCATTAATAATTTCATTTTATTTCAATAAATGGTCTCACTCCGCTCGGTGAGTATTTTAACCCCACGCCACCACTATAGGTTTTACGAGAACAAGATGGTGGGTTTCACCTCCAGATAAGGCTTCACCTCAGCCACAGTTCGGGTATTCCCCCCACTTGGGATTCACGTCATCCAGGCTCCCATATTGAATATCTCCTAGATGTCGTCAACCGATAAATCTTTCTTCAGGTGAATGAATAAAATCGTATCACAAATGATTTTGTATTCACCGCGTGGAGTTTCTACGCCCTGGTAGTTGTTCACGACGACTGTCCTCGGACAGCCTCCTAATGACGGGGATGTGAGTGGTGATAATTGAATGAGGCAGGAAAAAGGAGAGTCCGCCATCGCTTCGTCCTCCAACCACGAATTCTACTTGAATCAGACAGGGTTTGAACCAGCGTCACTACACATACAAGGCGAGTACGCCATGGGTCTCCCACTTCCGGATATATGCAGTCGATACGTTCCGCGTAATAATATATTATTGAAGTAATTTATTTAACCTTACAGTGAGATCAGGTTGATTCTCTTCTTTGGTGGCAGCGGTCTCAAGCACAGATGCACTGTGCACATATGTAATGCGTAGTGTATCACTACTCGTTACATTATTACGGATTTTAACCCTCAAGTTCGGGACATAGCTTCATATAAACATTTTGTTCCTTCTCTTTCTGTAATCGTCCCCTGAAGTTTGTCCCTTTACACCGTACATTGACACTGTATAACAAATTTAATTCATTTAAATATAAAGGGTGGATTAAACCAATAAATGTGTAGCATCGGCTCACGTTAGAAAACGAAACATTACAGCTGAGAATGTGTTGCATCACGAACGCCTTTTTGTTTGCGTGGACGTAAAGTCAAAAGGAAGACGAAGTCTTGAGAAAAGGTGAAAAACAATCCGATCGAAGGCAAGAAAAAGAAAGAGAGAGAAGTGTTTTCAGAACGAAATGAAAAGAAATTCCAGAGGAAATAAATAAGGGGCTGTTGATGAAGATGCCTTTGAGCAACGAGATGCCATTCACCGTACAATAATAATGGAATGAAATTCCAACGGAGTTATAATGAATTGCATTAATCCAATATGAACCACTATGAATACACCGGTGTTCGGAATTTGGAAGATATTACAAATCCCATGACAACTTCAATCGCATACTAGTCCACAATTTTAATATACCAATAACAAAACATGAAACAGTATTTTGTGTGTAGGAGAATTAAAATTGGAACGACTCTGTGGGATCTCGTAAATATTTTTTAACCAAAATAATGAAGTGAATAACCGTATTGAAACTTTAAATTGCAATATATTTAGATTCAGATCATTTTTTCCACGAAATCCACGAAGTTAAAAAGTATCACAAAATTATTACAAATATAAATTTCTCAAATACTATCACAAGACATATAAAGTTGAAATACTAATACAGTAATAATAGACATAAAAAAGTAACATAAAAATAATAAAATAGTTTTATACAATAACTAAATAAACTGAAAATGTGGTTGGGTGCCTCATTACTTACGTAAGATACCATCACATTCAAAGGCGTTTAGTACCCGGCATTTTATATCAAAGTCTTAAAATATACAAAATACTTCAACAAACTAAGGAGTGCTAAAAACTTTAAATTACAATAATTAAAGAATAATGGAACAGTGAATGTGTTCTATTCTTCTGAAAATATTTAAACTTTGTATTCAACGAAACAAAAACTCAATAAATACATAGTTCAGACATAATGAGAAAAGTAAAGTTTATTTCTTTATAACTTAAGTTAATTCTTCTATTTTGTCATCGTATAGGGTGTTGAAGAGGGAAAAGGAGAAGTGATAGAGTTTGAGGAGTACAACCCTATTCATGGGGGCGGGAGAGGGAGAAAATAGAAAAGTCTCATGTCAGCAGCGAATGTTGAAGGGGTTGATGGGAATTGGGATGGGGTGAGGGGGATGGGTTTTGTGGCGGTGTGAGGGTTGAGTGGGAGGGAAGGGGGGGGACGGAGACCGCTGCGCTCATGTTTCGTGCAGGCGTGCGCCGCCCAACACGACTCTTCACTCGCGTGCTTCAATTCTTAATCTCCTCCGCGGCGCTCTACGGACTCGCTCGCGCGGCCGTGCGGCAGCTGTCAGCAGACGTTTCCACCCCTCTGCACCCTCACCACCCCTTCATAACAACCCTCATTCCCAGCATACAATTATTACTTCAACGCTACCTTCGCATGTTGGATCAGGGAGCTACCTGCTCAGTCGGGAAAGTTGAAGCAGGAGAGGAACACACAGTTTGGAACGCAGCGAAACACGTGAAACAATCAAAACTATCATCGCGCTAAAAACGTACCTTCGAGATACAATAAAAAAACCTAAAACGCGAAACACGAAGTTAATATTAATTTAAGCAGAAAGTTTTTGTTTTTTTTTCCTTCCCGTAGCGAACACTTTCAGTAATGGACATTAAAAACCCAAATTATTTTAAATAAAGAAAAATGTAGTTGGATTAAAATGAAAATTGAATTTTTTGGACATGAAATTTATAAATGTAAACCATAAGTAATCAGATTTGAATATTTTTTATAAACAAATGAATTTACATGAGTTCTACAAAATAGAAACCTCGTCATCAAATTTTACCAGAACGCATAAAATTACACATTTAATATTCAATAAATTACTACAAAGTAGTATAATCACTCGGTAACGTTCCATTTATTCTGTTTTTCTTTTTACTCATTTGGAGATTGAGGGGTCAATAACATAAGGACAATAAGGAAAAGTCAAAATGTACATTGTCTTCCATGATATATAGTTCTGAGATTTGATATATGTGGCCAGGACTTAATAATGAAACCTATTATTGACTTTAACACAAATTCGATTACAATAGATAGAAAAAAAGAGTAAAATTTTCATCCACCAACACATCCTCTTCAGGCAACCTGTATTACGTTAGACATATCTTTCTGACAAAACTAAACCTATTCTCATCGATTTTTATCATATCGTTGCCTCCAAACTCTGAAAAAAAGCTGTCTTCAATTAACTCTTCACAACTTTCTAACCGTAAATAATTAAACAAAAAAACAGAAAATTGAGATAAATCCTTCTGACGTTTTCTTCTGGAACAAAATCCTATAAAAGAATGAAACCTTGCATTTTATTGATTTATCCACATTATTTATTAGTCCAATCACTTTTTCGAGCCCAGAAACAAGTGAGTGTAGTAAATACACACCTAAAAACTGTTTTAAAAATAATATTTTAAACTCTCCTCATAAACTTGCCAATCTTAGAAAAGTAAACACAATAATGAAGTTATATCTCGTCCTAATAACCCAATATACAACAGAAAACCGTTAAAATTAATTATCCTCTAATATGTACTACTCTTTCCATTCCTTTGAACAGTCGGTTTACTAAAATAGTTCAAAGAAAAAAACCTTCAGTATTTTCCTGTCTGATGAAGGTGGAGGCCCAAATGTTTTCTAATCCGCGAGCGACTGAAATGTTTTCTCGTATACATAATTCATTAGTATTTATTTATGTGTGTATACTGTTTTAGTTCATTTTTTGTTTACATCAATACAGATTTAAGAAGATATATACGTAAAAAAATTCACAAATTAATTCAAGCATTATTGGTATTCAGAGACTGAGTATTTTGTGAAGTTTTGTATCTTTTTAGTGGCTATTATTTAATAATGATACTACTGTATTTTCTGTAAAAGTTGATACAAAGGCCAACAATGAATTTATTTGCCGACCTCTCTCTACAGTAGTTTTCTTTAAGAGAGGAAACAATATACTGTTTCTTTTATTGCTTTTTACGAACACTATGAACCATAGAAATTAACTCATACACGTATTAGGAAATTAATTCTTCACGTTTCAATGTAGTTTAAGAATTATTTATATAACGAAATGCTTGTTTTATGAATAAAAGAAAATAAATTTCATTTTTATTTCTCTAATTTTCAAACAAACGCTGATAGCGTTTAGGAAGAGTTTTCAACTAGGGTTGCAGATTTTCTTTTAGTTTATGTCAATATCAACCACTTCATTGATTTTTTAGATAAAAGGCTATCAGCGAAGAATATTAAACGAAAACAATGTTAGGGGATATAAATACGTAGCTGAGACAAAAAGGGTGTTAAAGAAACGAAGTAGGAAGAAAACCAATTTTAAATCCCATTACGTGCCTTGCCAGTCGTGTGTATCAAAAGACATCTTTCAAGACAGATGTACCACCAAGGATACCTCAGAAAACAGTCTACCGTAGATGAAACGTATGACTACACGCTTTTACCGATCACAACGCAAAAATTACAACAACTATTTTTTGGTTCCCCGATAATATATTGAATTTCTACTACTATTCATGTCCATTATATAATAAAAATAGATAAATAATTTAAATGAAAACGTTCTGGGTTTTTTTTCTTTCAAAGAACAAAATAAATGTCATTCGTCCATAATGAGATCGCAAGTTTTAAACTATTTATTTTAATGAATTTTTGTTCACATTTTTTAGTTAGCTTATAATACTTCTGTCTGATTATGCGCATCTTTTGAGAAATGTTTATTTCATTTATGCAAATATTCTTATTCTGAGACGAAAATAGATTGTCCCATTAAAACAATAGATCGCACGATATCAATCCTTACAGTACAGAATAAATTTCGAAACTGTCTCGTTCAAGAACACAATACTCGCAATAAGAATAATACTCTTCGTCCTAGAGTGTCAAACGCTATTTGCCAAAAACCAAAAGACCAAATTATTCGAAATTCGTTCTATATAATACCCTCCCCAAAAGTATAAAAGATAAAATGAAATTGAATCTCTTAAAATCCGCAGTTAGAAGCTACCTCTTGCACCAATGCAATGTAAAACATTTTACGTAAATCCTACAGTGTAAAAGAATGTATTGATTTTAATAAAAGTTAAATCCGTCTTGTACTTTATCACGCCATTGCTGTAGTACTTTTAAAATATCTTATAAGAATTTCAAAGCTATTTTCTTGGATGATTGTGTTGTATCTTATGATTCATAATTATTTAGTTTTATGTTTACTCAACTTTGGCACGGTTGTGTACATTAATTCTGTAGCCCCGTCCTGAATCCGGGTTTTTCTCCGGTTTTTCTTCGGGTAGAGACGAAGTTTTTATAGAGATTCTCTAAGCTTTTGTCTAGGGGTGCGTCTACTGAAACAATAAATCTTGAACTTAGTGTTATTTCAATTCTTATGATTTATAAACACTATATCCAGAATATACTATAGTTTGATAATAATTCGTACATGTGAAATAAATTATTTGTGTTAAATTACAAACATGTTGATATTCTATTAGTATTATAACACTTAGCTAATTCTTTATCTTATCTAGGAATTTTTGCTGAAATTCTTGAATCCGCCTCTGCCTTAGGGCCCTTGATCGGAATTGATGGGATGGTCCCTTGCTTGCTTCCGGAGAGTAAATTAGTTTATTGTCCTCCACGTGGTCACACGCAGATTGTACTGTTTTTTTTGACAATTTTTTAAATACATTTTTAATACTTAATTATAGACTAATTTCATACAAAATTCATAAAAACATTTTGTCAATTAATAAATATACACACAATCACAGTATTTATTTTCTTTCATGTTTATTTAAATGGACTGAAACGTTTCTATAAATATCCACCTCACGTACCAGCGCTCGCCATCTTGCTACGTAACTAAGTTTTGACCGCAATCCAAGGAATAATCTAACTGAAGCGTTCTAGCGAAAGCGAAGAAATGTGTTAAAATGTTTCATTTCCAGTACTTAGACGCAAAAATGGTTAATTTCAATTAATAATTTTAGGCAAATCGACTATGAATGATGTGGGGTCAAATAGTATATTTATGTCTTAGCTTTAACCTCAACTAATCTTCAGTGATTGCGTCTCAAGAAAAAAACCTATTGACGGAACGCGCTAGGTTTATGTCGCAACGTTTGAGCCTTCCTAAATCTTTAGATTTTACAGACAACACTTGTCCGAAAAATCACTTGAATGCTGGATTCAACAATTAAAATTAATTAATAAGGGAAAATGCATTTTCACTCTAAGCAATGAGTTGATATTTCACTATAAGCACGACTTGAATTAATTTGAATTAAACTTCATCGACTTAGGAGTGTACATAATATTTTTCATTATTCTAATTCGGTAGTATTTCCTTCTAAAGCTCTTTCACTTAAAAAGCGTGTGGATATATTCCGCTTATTTTTCTCGCATCAAAACGAGTCTTCTTCTAAAATATTGGTTTCTTGATATTCACATACAAATGAACGACTGACCACTAATATACAAATATTTCTCTTTCCTGCGAGCGATGAACAAACTAATTAAAATCGCTTGAAGCAAGAGCGTGTGAGGGGAATGTCCCACCGCAAGCAAAAATGAACAGATATTCAATTTACACGAGATTCACAAATGTAATTTAAATGTAATCACTCAATCAGGAGTGAGGTATTTTGATAGATGTAATTACTACATGGGATAAAAGCAAATAAATAATTTTAACACCCAGAGACACGCAAATAAACACGGTTTCAAATCAATGTACAGTATTAAAGAGAACAAATAGGATAATTCATTCCTAAAAGTGCTTCTTATAACGACTGGCTTAAAATTTTAAAATATTTAGCTCAAATGTCAGCATGAGTTTCTAATATAAATATTTATGAGAGTCTTCGTGATAGTTGAACAAGTATTTAAGACTGTTTCATGCTGAATATAAATTAACTTGCGTTTTAATTAGAAATGTTCAACTCTCGTGTAAAGATTATCTGTTCGATGGTCTTTACAGACCACGACATTCGAAAAATTTTGGAACTTTCAAGTTTGGACACCGAAAGTTCTTTCAAATATGCAGAGTCTCAAAATCACAGACATACCGAAATCTCATAAATTATGGTGAATCACACCGACAGGCAACAGATTAATTAGGTTATGTTGAATGAAAATGGGAGATGATACTGAGATTAGATCGGGACTTTCAACTTAGCGCGCTGACGCGTAACCAACTGCACCATCCTGTTCTATTCTCTGCCAGTCTATGTCCCCTAGAAAATATCGACCCACAATAAACGAAGTCGCTTCGTAGAGAATACTAGTCTCTATGAGATCACGTCGGAGGTCTGTGGGTCTCGCAAATTCAATGTCAATGGTAGACTGGGCCTGGAGGTGAACGGGATGGCGCAGTTGATTGCACGTCAGCGTGCTAAGCTGAAGGTCTTTAGTTCGGTTTTAGGTCCCGTCACCCATTTTCATTCATTATAACATAATTAATCACAGGTATTTCAATTCCTTGGCTCGAGCAAAGGAGAAAGTTTCACTTCAAAGGAAGTTAAACCTATTTGAAATATGTTTAATATTCATCTGTTTCATTTCATAAGGGTTCGAACTTTAATTTTGTTAACATATACAGAAAACTGGTATAAATGTCAGTTCCTATTATTTTTACAAAAACAAATTTATGAATACAGAAAAATGTTTCGTTGCTCCTTTCCCCATGTGTATGAACATCTATTTCAAAATGCAATTTTTAATGTTATCTGGATGATATCTTAATATGAAACAATTATCAGAATATCTGAAAGAAAATAATTTTTTGTAACTTTATGTATATTTCGTATGTCAATTCTCAAACAAAGAAAAATTTTGTGGGTTAATTTTTTTGATGAAAAATATCTTAGAACTACATTATTGTGCGAAAAAACACGTAAAAAGAGTGAGCATCATCAACTTGAAATATTTTCATATGAAACAAACGTGATTAAGTGGTTTTTTGTAACGTGGTATTTCTGATTTGAACTTAATACTCTTATAGTGCGCTAGATATAAAAATAATGTGATGGTATTCGCCACTGAGTCAATAGCGACTAGTTGTAACTTTAATACAGTTGCAAAATATTTAACACTCTAAAAAGGAACACAAAATATTTTATTATAATGATGAGTTCATGCACCCATCAACATTTGTATGCAAATCCACTGAAACGATGACCAACACCGCAACACTGAAAACCTCTCAATGGGCAAACATGTACTAAGAATACATATGGATACGGTGTAATTATATTTATTTTCATCATAATCCTTTGTTGAATTGTGCGTTTCCTTCATTCTTTTCTTCGACCCCTCGCGCATTCCAATCGTTTCTCTCATATTCTTTCATGGGTCCCGAACTAAGCAGAAGAGAAGAAGAGGGACACCAATAATTAGGAAAAAAATTTTAATGCAGAGATCCATCGAAAAGCCCTCAAACACTCTATTCAATGCAACTCATACAGTTTCGTTAATAAGCATGGACCAATGTATTCTTTCGAAAAGAATTCCCTCTTCTTTCATCATTTCTTGACGAAATATAGTTCATAAAATGTTTCATGAAGAATATTTTCAAATCTGGGAGAATTTAGAATATTATTGAGTCTTACAACCTTTGTACTTTCATTACGAACAACCAGAAAGTTTTGAGAAAGTTTCATTGTACCTCCACATAGGATAAACCGAATAACACATTTAGAAAAAGAGTGAACAGATTTAAATCAAATTTCTAATAATCATTCTTGGAATTTTCGATAGTTTTCTTCTAGAAATGTTTTTGAAATAAATTAGTGTTCATCACCTGTCGTATTCTCGTTCCACTCCTTCCGCGGATATAACAATTGGCGACGAGGTTTCGAACTTAACATGGAGCAATTAGCCCAGGCAATAATTACGATGGTACAACAACAGAATCAAATCCATCCAGTGTTGCTACAAGCACAACAACAGAGGCAGACCCAAAACAGTACGAGAGAATATCCGTTACCGCACTTTCCGGAGTACAACAAGGACAAGGAAACACGGAAGGACTACGCCTTGCGACTGGATCAGCACTTTCAAGCATGCAAGGTAATTGATGAACAGAAGAAAACGTGCGTTTTTGTTTACGTGGGTTGGTCACGAAATATTTCAGTTATTAACGAAGTTATGTGAGGATAAATGCCCTACAGAATATAATTATTCGGAATTAGTGGAGATGTTAAACCTGTATTCCCACAAGAGAGTGCATGTATTAGCAGCAAGGTTCAGCTTCTTCCAATGCATAATGAAGAAAAATCAAAAGCACGCAGAATGGGCTTCAGAATTACGGGGTCTGACCAGGGAATGCAGGTTCACATGTAATAAAGAAAATATGGCACGTCGTATCAGGATTTATTAGAAATCTGATGATTCTTTATAGACCGTGTGAACAAGTGAGAATGAGAGCAATTAGAAATTTAAATTCAACCTTAGATGTAGTAATGTTAATAGCTAAAAATGAAGAAATGACATCGAACACTGCATCTAGTGAAGTATGGACGTTTCAGCAGTAAATCACATTAGGAATTTCGAAAACGAAAGATTTAAAAATAAGTTTAAATCGTGCGCGAAGTGTTTCGAAACACATTCACGCGAACAATGTATATTTATGAAGTCAGAATGCTTCGGTTGCGGCAAGAAGGGTCATATCAGAGAAGTGTGTTTGGGTAATAATATAAGAGGAAAAGAGTCTGAAAATGGTGATAAGAGAGGAAACGCGTCAGAAGGGCGAGGACGACCGATGAGATTACGCGACAAAAGGAAGGATGAATGAGACAGAGTGAGCGTTGAAGAAGTAAAGGTGATAGAACAGTCAGGGACAATGAAAAGAATCACTCTGAAATTGGAAATTAAGAACAAAGTAATTGATATTTTTCTAGATACTGGAGCAACAGTGTATCTTATTAAGAGCAGTGAGGAAGATAAAATTAATGATCGTAATACGAGGTCAATTATATTTTTGGAATGGACAATTTTAATCTATTGGAGTTCAAAATTGAGGATGTAAATGCGAAACAAGTTAGAATGATATCGGAAGAAATTCCATTCCAAGAAATCGATAAACTGTGCAAAGAGAATAAAGGGTTGTTTAGAAATGGTTTATGTAAATGCAAGGATTTTGAAGCGCGTGTGCAACTAAAACAAGATGCAGCCCCCAAATACTGTAAAGCAACAAACGTACAGTTTGCAATTCTAGAATAAGTAGAAGAAGAAATAAATCACCTTATTAAACAAGAAGTGTTAAAACCAATCAAAAGTAGTCAATGGGCGACACCTCTAGTTGTGATACCTAAACCAGATGGTTCCGTGAGGTTACGTGGGGTTTTAAGGTAACCGTGAACAAACAAATTGAAGTTGACCGATACTCTATTCCAAGACCAGAAAAGATAATAGCACATTTACAGCAAAGTTTATATTTCTCAAAGATTGTCTTTGTTAGATGAAAATGCCCTTGGATGAATAATCAAAAACAATCATGGTGGATAACACGCAGTTAGGACTTATGCAGTGCCAGCCATTACCCTTTGGGACAGCATCAACTCCCGCCATTTTTAAGAGATACTTGCAACAATTAACAAAACAAGTGCCAGCACGTGTAAATTACTTAGATATCGTAGTCGGAGGCAAGACACCAAAGGAAAATACAAATAATCTGAAGACATTGTTTAAAGTGCTACAAGAGGAAGGATTTTTTTGCAAATTGCAAAAGTGTGAATTTTTATAAAGAAGTGATTTCCTGTTAGGGTCATATTCTAAGCGCACAAGGAGTGCGTCCAACGGAAAAGAACGTGAAAACCATCATAGATCTACCAACACCGGGAAACATCGCACAACTGAATGTGTTTTTTGGAAAGATTAATTATTATGGAAGATTTATTCCAGACGGTTCTTCAATAGCAGCGCCGGTGCTTCAATTGAAGAAGAAGGATAAGAAATTTGAATATACAACTCAATGCCAGGAGGCATTTCATAAGTTGAAAGAAAATTTGGTTAATGCCTTTAGGGTCAGTGCATTTTGATCCGAGAGTGAAGTTGACACTTGCCACAGATGCTTCACAATACGGTATAAGTGCGATTCTCTCGCACAAATACGCCGATGGATCTGAGAAACCTATCGCATTTGCATGAACTACACACAAATTGAACAAAGGATTGGCATTAATATTTGGGGTCAGAAAATTTCATGAATATCTCTATGGTAACAAATTTCAGCTGATAACGGACAAGAAACCTTTAGGGTTAATCTTCGGTGAGAAGAAAGGAATACTAGAGAGAACAGCACAAAAATTGCAACGATGGGCACTGTTTCTGTCTAGCTACAACTATGAAGTGACATTCAGAAAATTATCAGCCAATGCGGATGCGGATGCGCTGTCACGACTGCCAGCAGGAAGTGATGAATATTTTGACAAGGAAGAAGAAGAATGCCCACAGATAGGTAACCTTCAACAAGAGGCATTATCAAAATTTCCCATCGATGCAAATACAATAACCAGATAAACAAGAGAAGATGATGTTTAAGTGAATTACAAATAAATATTCAGCGAGGATGACCTATGCAAATCAAGGAAGTAAAGAGTGAAGTGAGACCATATTTCCAGAGAAAGGAACAGCTGAAATTAGTGGAACAAGTGGTTGTGCTAGAAGTGGAAGGAAACAATAGGGTAGTTGTGCCACAATCGCTGGAAGAAAAAGTTAATACATGAAGGACATTGGGGCGTTAATAGATCGAAAAATATTGGAAGAAGATATTTTTATTGGCCGGGGATGGACCGACAGATATCAAGTTTGGTACAGAATTGTAATATTTTTCATAAGTGTCAATCAGCACCGTCAAAACATTATTCAGAATGGCCGAAACCGGAAGAATACTGAAAAAGGATACATGTTGATTTTGCGGGACGTACATGGGGGTGACGCACATGGTAGTCGTGGATGCATGGTCAAGATACCTATACATCATAGAAATGGGAATAATTACGGCAGTGGCAACAATAAAACCAATGCAGAAAATCTTCGTTATTCAAGGACTACCACGAACCATAGTATCTAACAATGGTACCTAATTCACAAGTGAATTATTTGAAGAAATATGGACGGAAAAAGGTATAAAAAGCATTTGGGCCCCATCTTTTCACCCAGCATCAAACGGAGTAGCTGAAATATTTGTGCAAACACAAAAAAAGCGCTGAAGACGGAAGAACTAAGAAAGCAGCATTACAACATAAGTTGAAAAGTTACATAGGAGGCAACCATGTACAATGTTAGTTCCGAGAAGGAAGCCAAGGACGCCCATTTATGGAAAGAAATTTAAGAAGGGAGACAAGGTGTATGTGAAAATGTACGATATTAGATCTACTTGGAGGGAACGTGAAGTAATAACGGAAAGCAGAGGCGGAATGGTGTATGTAACTTGCACAGCAAAGGGAACGTGTGTTAGGCAAAAATACAAGTTAACAAAAAGGATGAATTTTATTGAGGACGTCGATAGGGTATTCTCTGATATTGACGTTGTTTTTCCTGAGACTGTTTCAGAAAATGAGGCGACCAATGATAAACTGTCGGTTACACGCCAACCAGAATTCGAGACAGAATATAAGGAGCAGCACGCACAGCAAAATTCACCGGAGTAAGCAGAAATGGAAGCAGAGGACCAGATGGAATCGCATGGATTCAGCACCAATCACACAAACTCACGAGCAAATGTCTTCAGACCACGAGTGACACGATGCAGGAGACGCCCTTATTAAGGGGGGGGGGCGATGTGGTAAACGCTAGCGTTCTGATGTAACGTCAGAAGACGTCACCCCGATGCCGACAGCGCTACCTACGCCGACCGAAGACGGCAACCGCGGGACGTGTGTCAGAGTGACATGTGCGTAGGCAACACCGACAATGCGACCAGGGTCGCATAGCTTAGAAGATTCTATTTCGTGTATTTGTATGCGAGTAGTGTACTTGTATATCTTTGCAATAAATTAGTGTTCACCACCTGTCGTATTCTCGTTCCACTCCTTATAGCAAAGGAAAAATGTGCTACTTCAAACATTTACTTTACCTGAAAAACTATTTAATATATCAATATTTATGAATTTGGACGTGATATTTGTTCCTACACAAAATTATCAAGGATGACAAACCTTAGATTAACAACAAGACCACTCATGAAAACGGGTGGGGTTTAGTAGTTAACAGAATATTTTTGTAAGGAATATGGGTTTTTAATTTATTCGAAGTTGATGATGTTCTTAAGAGAAGTAATTATCACATAATGAAAATAAATTGAAGACGAGTTATCTTAAAAAGTAAATTATAATAATTGATACATTTAAATTAACTATTCGATCACTCTGCGATGGCAATCCTAGAGTTCAGATTCCAGTGGTAACCATCGATCGACCTCCCGAGACACGAGCTCCTCTTTAACGAGAACACAAGAACTTCTTGTAATGAACGACGGCAACAAGCCTCGCAAATATGGCCGGAGTTTGGATCTTAAGTGACATTTCTGTGTCGCTCAAATTGCTTGCTTTATTTACTGAGAGGCGTTCTTAAATTGCATTCTCCCCCAGTGCTCAATTTCACTCAGGAACTCGGAAGAAACCGGGAAGAGCTTTAAAAGCTGCTCCAAATTATGACGACTCTTCGTTTCATTTTTGTTTTACTGCTAACCTATGTGTGTCAGAAGTTGAAACGTTCATTAATAACATTGACTGAATAGTAAAAACAATTAAAAGTGTTAGTTCAACCATCTACGTCCATTCTGAGTGGTCTCGAAAAATAAAATATATATCTTTCGACCATTCTATGACATCATACAATACATTTATTGTGTTTGTTTACGACACAACGTTTTCACTCAAAATCTGATTCTGTTACACGAGTAACAAATAGAAACCCACAAATATTAAAATATTAAGAAAACAATAGAACATGATATACATTATATAAAATGTAAATATAAAAACAAATATGTTTTCAAAAAAGTAGAATACACAAAAATATGTTATAAATTCTAATTCAGTAGAACGAAACATAGAATCATCCTATTATATAGATAATGCTCACTTCATGGATTAATGTAACAAATTAATATAAAACAAAGAAGCTAATTAGTACAAACGTATATGTGAAATTATATTTATATAGTTTAAATTCACCCAGACACCGAAAAACTATCGCCTATTTTATTACATAACATATTTGTGAGCTTTTTTGTAAACATATTTTGAGTTAATATATACGATAAAAATCATGTTTAATTGTTCTACTGCTATGTTAATATTTGTTGTTATTATTTGTTATGCCTGAGGAAAGTTTTAATATCGAGCCGAAACTACGTGTAATAAAATGATACAATAATTACATTGTGTTTAGCCTGAAGAAGTTCGTAAGATAATTTTAATTAATAGTGTTCTTCGAATTATATTAAAATTACTTTATATTCACTCCTCTTTACGAAATTTTCGACAAATGCTTAATCACATTTTTATCGGATTTTTTTTCTTTCGTCGTAATAAATAAAGTTCCCAATTATGTTTACTTTAGTAAAGAGATTGAAGCTTCGTCATAAATTAAAGTCCTCAAATAACATCCCAAAAGAATGTGTCGATGCATAAGTGCAAAAAAAAAATATTCCAATGTTATCAATTCATTGCCACAATATACCAATGTGAGTGGTCGCCAACAAATTTATAAAACGGCAAATTTCTTTTATTGAAGAAATAAAAGAAATTTGCCGCTTGAACTCGCATCATGTCCAATGGTGTGCATTTACTTTAAGTTTTCGTGTTTTCTTCGACATGACTACTTTAGTACTCTGATACTTGTATATAACTCCTTACCTCATATCCGCTTTTCAAAAATAACCATCAAGAAAGATAATTAAAGAAAGTTAATAAATTTGAAAATTCCACCGATAGAAAAACGATTATATTATACGTAATATTCTACATTTTAATCGTCGTAAGTTTCACAAAATTATTTTTCTAATACTCCGAATCCTCTCCCTTGTCTTCATTAAGTCGATGAAACTGAGGAACATATTAGATATCTAATATCTAATCTACAGAAATACTATAAACATATTGACATTATATATGTATTATAACTCGCAGCTAACTTTTTATCGTATCTACGAATTTTTGCTGAAATTTTTGAATCCGCCTCTGCCTTAGGGCCCTAGATCGGAATTGATGGGATGGTCCCTTGCTTGCTTCCGGAGAGTAAATTATTTTATTGTCCTCCACGAGGTCATACGCAGTCTGTACTGTTTTTTGACAATAAATTTATTTATTTATCTAATATTTTATCTAAATCTAATATCTTATCGTGACTAGCTGACACTATCGCTCTCTCACTGACATAAATACCGGGCGTCACGGAAAGTAGGTTATGACCTATTGGAATTGTCTCAAAAACAACGAATTTTCATCGCGACCCAGAATTTTGACCCCGATATTTTTGGAAACCTGTAGATCGTTATTTATTCGGAAAAATTATGAGTCAACGTATTAAATATTTCAAAAGTTGAATATTTCGCTTAACTACATCGCTGCTTCATGTTGCGTAAATCCGTTCACCTGGACAAATACTATTCTTTATTTGAACTTTTTAAATCACTCTGTATCTGATTGTCTGTGAATAATACGAATCTCACTTTTCACTTGTACATATTTTATTCTTGTGTACGATCATATTGGATTCTTCAAACAGTTTTTTACCAAAACATGATATATTTATTCATTAAATGTAATGATAAAGCAACAACGTTTCGAGACAAAATTCTGTCTCCTCATCACGTTGTAATAATTCTATACTGATTCCTCATTGAATTGCAAGTCCTTACTCAAAATTGAGATGAAATATTTGGTGAAAGACACACGTCATGAAAACCAAAAATAGAATAACAATGTTGTGAAAAAATGTTCGCAGCGTTGTTATAGGGTTGTTATTAATTTCTTTTTTTCTCGTCGTTAATCTCACTACATGTTTTTCTTTTAGGAATTACCATTATACACGTTGACCGTCATCACTTGTTGTCTTGAATCTTCAAGAAAGAATTTATGTCTCGAAACGTTGTTGCTTTATCATTACATTTAATGAATAAATATATCATGTGTTGGTAAAAAACTGTTTGAAGAATCCAATATGATCGTGTACAATAATAAAATATGTACAAGTGAAAAGAGAGATTTGTATTATTAG
This sequence comes from Laupala kohalensis, assembly GCA_002313205.1. Taxonomy (NCBI): domain Eukaryota; kingdom Metazoa; phylum Arthropoda; class Insecta; order Orthoptera; family Trigonidiidae; genus Laupala; species Laupala kohalensis. Next base: position 151,976 of record NNCF01132459.1, on the reverse strand, counting down.
AAAAGTTTTTTCTTTTAGTTTATTTAAATTTAATATTAGCGTTAGGAGAAAATTTTTGCGATATTGTTCCGATTGTTAAATTACTTGAATTGAATAACAGAAAGAATAGAGTTGTATGAATTAATTCTGTTCTCCCCTCATTTCTGTTATTAATGCTGTGGCTCATTTCTTACTAACATACGCTCTTACATGAATGTAGTTGAACACAGGAAATAAATATGGTATGAAGCACAAGAGAAGGCATATATCTTTCTGTCGAAATAATCCTATTTCCCTCACGTGGTAATGCATTGTCTTTCACAAATCAATGATGGTCGTAACCCTTGCTTTCTTATATGCGAGAGAAAACGCATTGGAATCGCTCCTTTCAAAACTCCATCAGATGAACTGCCAACTCCTTTCTTTTACATCACTTCCGTTCAGAAGCAGAGCCAATGTGCTTCGAAGGATCATTCAGAAACATCAAAAGGCAATCGGCAAGAAAGAACGAACTACATATGAATAGCAAACCAACTGCCACCACAATACACTGGTTGCATATCAAATGCGTTTACGAGCTAACTTCACATAAACAATACTAGGGTTCCTGTAAAAGTGAGAAGCCATAAGTCACTCTAACAAACACAAACTTGATAATAATAATAATAATAATAATTTATTATTATTAATAATTTATTACTCTGCAAATGAGCAGTGCTCGGTGGCAGATATAAAAGAAGGCATACTAAAACTATACATCATACAATAATACAAGGGATTACAATAATTAGGACAGCAGGGAATATTTTATCTCTTGATGGATTTTAGCGATAACAGAATTGATTAAGATATTCACCGCTGCCACCATACCCATTGGAAATTTTTGCAATGCACCAATCACGCAACCACGCTACCCACATTATAATTTTCATTATCATTCCAGAAATTTGGAAAAAAATGTACTTGAATGTGCAATCCTTACATTGCCTGGTGACACCTTATCGCACATGTAGCACTTTCAATTCCATTACATCTAGTTCCGTTACAATTCCGTTTCATGGTTACCTGACACTAACTTCACAAAACATAAACTGATCTGAAAAGTGAAGAACGATCAAAGATTCAAAGATTGCAGTTTCCCCATTAGTTTGAAGGTTGGAAATGCTATTCACACGTGTGAAGAGCATGAACAGTACCTGGATGTATAACCTGAATTTTATTACGTACAGCCTATCAGTAACATCTCAAAATATTTAAATACCAACGAACTGATCATCAAAATTTGTATTCTATCAAACTAGAGATTCCAATGCCAGATGTAAAATTTCTGAGGTCAAAGATGAAATATCCAACACAGCAATTACCGAAAATTAAATTATCTCATTTCATATTTCTTATACAGAAAATACTGAAGCAAACAACATTGTGTACCTACAGATTCATCATTATATTTTAAAGAATTAAGATTTTCTTTCGGAGAAACCTTACCCCTAGTAGTAAGAAAGTAGAATGTCATTAAAAGTGAATAAAAAGTGAATAATCAAGCAGAATTTCTTTTTTAAGTTTATCCTTATTTGCATCACAAACATTGAAGAAGAGAATTCAATTTATTATTATTATTATTATATTTTTATTTAGTTCTCTCCACTTGTGTTGGTTTTTCTCTCAGCAGTGGATTATTAAATCAAGTTCTTCTGGGAGGAAGAATCTATTTCAGGTCCAAGAACTTTCTGGTAATGGGGGCTAAGGACAGAAGGACGCTGTGTTGCAATCTACTTAGTATATTGGTGTTGATTTTGAGTTTTTTAATGGAGTCGACCAGGGATTGAGGTACTAGTCCTAGGGTAGATAAAATGATAGGCACTATGATCACTTCTTGAACATTCCAGAGTTTTTTTACTTCAAAGGCTAGTTGTTGGTATTTTGATATTTTGTCGTTCCTCGTTTTATCTAGATTGTTGTAATTTACGACAGCAAAATCGATGAGATACACTTTTGATTCTTTTCTTTTCCAAAGGATGACATCAGGTATGTTGTGAATTGTTGTTAGGTCAGTGAGAATGCTTCTGTCCCAGTACAAAATATTTGCTTTCAAATAGTCTTGCAGGACTGGTTGAGGTTTATACAGATGGTCTGGTGGTATGGGATTCTTAATGAAGTTCAGTGATATTGCAATTTCCAGGTGAATTATTTTTCCCATGTAGTCGTGTCTAGTTTTGTAATCATTTTGGGCCAACTGTGTGCAACCACCAATGATATGCTCGAGAGTTTCTTTGGTTTGGTTACATCGGCGCATTGAATCTGTAATTCCGATTTCTTTCAGGATTATTTTCCTGTAGTTTCTGGTTGGTGTGACTCCGCCTTGCATTGATACTATGAATCCTTCTGTTTCTGGGAATAATTTGCCGTTCATTAACCACTTAACTGATTCTGTTTTATTTATTTTGCTGTTGGTCCGTTGGTTGGGGTAGTTTATCTTGCCAGGTTGTCATTCTATTTTTTCGTATTGGTTGGGGTAGAGGCTCATTCAGGTGACAGGGTGTATAGTTTTTATCACTGGTTGTAATTGCTTGGTGATGTGACGAGGTATACGCTTTGTTCCGATTGTTGAGGATATACTTCGTCTTTCTTGGAGGTCTTTGATTGGTATGATGCCTCTTCCGCCCTGGTTACGTGAGATGAACATTCGTTCTAATGCTGATTTAGGATGGTGTTTGTTGTTGCTTGTCATCGTGGTTCGCATTTTCCTCTCTAAATTTTTCAGATCTGTAGTTGACCATTTTACTACCCCAAATGAGTAGGATAGTATGGGGATGACTAATGAGTTTATTGCATTCGTCAGGTTACGTGAATTTAAAAGAGTTTTTGTTGTTATTTTCATCCTTCTCGTGAATTCTTTAGTGATGTGTTCTTTGACTATTGTGTGTTCTATTCTATTTGTTTGCATCACACTCAAGTATTTTTACAGTTCATTAGGTTCTAGTTGTTCTACATCTTGGTCTTTTACTGTAGTGTATGGTGTTCTCTTTAACTTTACCACGAACGAGGTTTTGTAATTTACATTTATCTATTCCAAATTCCATTCTGATGTCGTTGCTGAATAGTTNTCTTTTTCAGACTTTCTGCATTTCTTGCGTAAATTTTGATGTCATCCATGTACATTAAATGTGTGACACAGCATTCGAATTTTCTGTTTTTGATATTAAATCCTAAATTCTTCCCTTGTTGTTTGAGGATAGTGGATAAAGGGTTTAGAGCTAAGCAAAAGAGTAATCTAGAGATTGAATCCCCTTGAAATATTACTCTGTTGATGCGTATTTTATTTTCAGTTGTATTAGGGATCTTTCTGATGGTTTGGTTGCTTTCTCCGCTTCTACTTTTGTTGTTTGAAAGGATAAGTGTGGTGCTCCATTTTGTCATAGTGTTTTCGAAAAACTTTGTTACCACTCGGTGGATTTTGTATAGGTGTAATGTGTAAAGGAGCCAACTGTGAGGAATCATATCGTACGCCTTTCTGTAGTCTATGTATCCTGTAGCTATATTTCGTTGTTTCTGGATAGCAAGATTTATCACGACTTCATCTATTAAAAGTTGTTCATCACATCCCATTGAGTTGGGTCGGCTTCCTTTCTGCTCTTCTGCAATAATATTGTTATTTTCGCAGTGTTGTTGTATTTTCTTGCTAATGCTGGCTGTGATGAGTTTGTAGTAGTTGTTGAGACATGTGATTGGTCTGTATTTGGCGGGATTCTCTGTATCACTGTCTTTGGATTCTATCCAGTCCAGGACATTTCCAGTTGTGGGTCCTAGAGATTATTTCTCCAAGTTCATGCGCTAAGAATACTGGGTTTTCTATCTCTGTCAGTCTTTCTGCCTCCTTTTCTACTACACGTAGCCATGACGGATTTGGGTTATGAGTGGTCCTTGTTGACCATATATCTGACCAGAATTGTTCAACACTTTCTGTGGTTGGGGGTGCTCCTTCCATTGTGCATTTAATCAGTAAGTTTTTGTAAAATCCTTTTTCGTTTTTATTAAACAGTGGGTTTTCCTTCCTTGCCAAGCTGGTTTTATACTTCTTTAACCGTTTTGCATTTACATTCAATCTTTGTTTGGTGGTATCGATATACTCTTCCATAGTTTGATTTAGTGAATCATAATTAGTATGATGTTTATATCTAATTTTGCATTTCTCTATGTCTTTCATTAATCTTTTTTTTCCCCTGTTTCCTCTTAAGTATTGATTCATCCTACCTAGATCTTTGCTTTCTATTTTAGTTTCAAGCCTTATCATCCACTTGGGTTTTCTTGGGATTTGAATGTTTTCCCTATTGCTGTTTACTATGGTTTTTCCTATACACATCTCGCTGGTTGTTAATGCTGCAATATATGTCACATGTTGCAAGTCTTTGAGATCTTCTATTTGGTTTGTATAGTCTGGTAGGACATTTTAATTCATTAATGTTGTTAGTTTGATGAGCTTTTTTGTTCTGAACAGTTTAGGGATTGCAGGTAGTGTGTCATTTTCACTGTGGTTGTATTTTATGAGATTTTCTTCTAACCTTTCTCTGATTGCAGTGATATCTTTGTTAGCACCGTCTTCTAACTCTTCTCCTCTGGTAATTTGATGTGTAATTGGTATTCCTTCTAAATCATTTATTGAACTCATCTGAGTCCTTTCTTCTTGGCTTGTTTCAGATGTGTTTTCTGCGTACTGTAGGTCAACTTCGTGTTTGATCTTATCTATTATAGTTTGTGTCACGGGTCTTTGCTGTCTTCTTTCATTGAAAATGTAGTTTTTCCTATCAACAATGTTTTGATTTGTGATGTGGGTAAGGTTAGGGTAGTTCTGGATGAAACAAGTTCTAAGTGTTTCGGCGTAACCACTTGTGTTACGAATTTCTTATATAACCCGGAAATAATTTCTGATAATGAATTCATTCAAGTCGTTTCTCCATTTGATTCTCCGACGTGATTCTGCTGAAGTGGGCTCAAGATTATTGTCCTGGGAAGCACTTTCAACAGCTTCAGCCTTTTGGGATGTATTGTGGCCGTTCTGTGTCTCGTTTCGCTGAGCTTCTCATGGTTCATACGATGGGGGATCACCATTTGATCCTGGTCCTAAAGCAGGTTGTCCCCTGTTCACACCAGCTGCAGCCTCAATGGCAGGTGCGTCCGAGGTTTGACTTCTAGTTTTAGGTGCCAATGTCACTGCACAAGGGGGAGCAAACCCCAGGTGCATGTGCTAGGTTAGGTTCGCCCTAGGTATTTCATTTCCCTGGTACTCTAAATTTCTAGCGAGCGTTCCGTCATCCACCACCTACGGAGGCGTCTGGTAGGAGACTAGCAACTCCCCCAGATAACTATTATTATTATTATCTGTTTTTGTTCCACGGTCCATTTCGGTTCTTCATCAACATCCTAGGGATCAGTTCCAAGAAATAGTGAGTAAATGTATTCAATAATTAATGCTGAGGAAGTTCCTGACAATGTGGCATGTGTTAAGCACGACTGACTTCTGAATAAGCTCCCTTCTTGATCCCTAGGGCTACGAGGTTTTTTACGTAGGTTCTTGTGCATATACTCTGTGCTGGAAACGACTACGGGAAGAATATGCTCTTCCACTGGTTCTTAAAACTAAAAGCCAGGTTGGCTTATTTTCTTTGCTTCTCATCGTACGTTTTCAGCATATTTCGAGAAAGTGGGACAGTTATATCGACTTTGATGGTTGTGTTTTCGGGTATTATTATTATTATTATTATTATTATTATTGTTATCATCATCATCATTATCAATCATTATCATTATCATCATCATCATTCACGTATGGGCCCTGCCGCAGAGGAGGCATACCGTGCAGCAAAGCAGAGAAGTAATGCGGGTTGCTTACCACTTAAAGGGGGTGAGGTCGTCGCCGTTGTGTGACGCGGAGACCGACATCAAACATAGGACTTCAATTCGCTTAAACAAAGTTATTTCAAAATGAAAAAGAGGATATCTATTTAAATTTCGCTTGCCAATAAGTGTAATCAAAGATAATATGAAAGTAAAATGTCACATTTGCTTCATTAAAACATGTTTACTTATCTTAATCCACAACATAACTACTCGAGGAGGGAAGGTTGCATTATACATGACCAGGTGAAAATAACCTCTGACAGAGATTTCCATGGGAAGCATTATTCCCAGAGACGCACTTAATGTTTTTCATTAACACTAAATTTCCCATTCCCGCTAGATATGGGTTTGGCAACTTTGAAGAGCGTAAACAACTCAAATAAAAAATATTTTAACAAATTGTCAATTTTTTGTTACAAATAATCTTATTATACAATTAACTACGCATTTCTGTTACTGAGGAGCAACAGTGGTTAAAGAGCCTCGGGGATGAGAATTACACAGTCATTAATGATACTTTAATGCACAAAAAGCAAAAATGTATTTAAGATAACGCTAATTTATATTCAATGTTAAGATTCCACTAAATACGTCACAGACATAATTTGGTATATGAGAATCATTTTCATTATTTTAATTATTACTGTTATTATTCAGAGCCATTGAATTTGTATGGTATAAAAATTAGGCAGATATGCGAAGTCAAAGAACTCTTATATATGAGTTGTGTGATAACATACTCTGGTCTAGTTAATGTAAATATTTGTGGAGATTTTTTTATAAAAACTCACTTTCCTAATTCAAATTTGGTAATATTGTAGTTTATCAAAAATATGTTAAACGTCAAGAACAATTTAAAAGTTTTGCGTAACGTCGCTATTAAGCGTTTAATTTAAATTTGAAAACGGAAGAAAAAATGTGAAAGAAGAAATAATAGTAAACATTCAACACATATTTCAATGCTCTCGGTACGATACTTTATTTGTATTATTTCCTGCGTCAGGTTATATATGATGATATTTTAAGATGTGTGTACGTTATATTGCGTATGTGTCATATAGCATATATGTCATTATCATCTGCGTTACATGTCATTATCATCTGCGTTACATGTCATTATCATCTGCGTTACATGTCATTATCACCTGCGTTACATGTCATTATCATCTGCGTTATATGTCATTATCATCTGCGTTATATGTCATTATCACCTGCGTTACATGTCATTATCATCTGCGTTACATGTCATTATCATCTGCGTTATATGTCATTATCATCTGCGTTACATGTCATTATCATCTGCGTTACATGTCATTATCATCTGCGTTACATGTCATGTGTTTGTGTATATTTTACTATGCGTATTTACAAAAGCAAAACGAGTGATAAATCTTTATACGAAATAATAAATATCGAACTTCCCAATGTCTTACTCGTGATGATTCTAATGTATTTTGGTGCGGCGGAGGAATGAAAGCGATACAGACGATTTACGGATATCAACGGGAATTAAATAATGAAAAAAATTTCAAAATGCACGTGAGCATTGTTGTATGTATTAAGCTAGTAATTTTTTTTTTCATTTTCTTTTCTTTATTAAAAAGAAAAGTATCCCGCGCAAGGTTCCCGACCATTTATTTGTATAAATCAGTGGCAGTTAAAAGAATTAATTGCAAAATTGATCAAGCATGTAAAACCATTTCTCTTCCAATGCATTAAGTCATAGAAATATTTCTCGACAAGATTGAAAGGTTGTCTGGAAACTGAGATTTGGAATGTAATTGTTCACCAAGACGAAGATGAAAGTGCAAAGGTATTCGGATCTGGAATTCCCAGAGGTGAAGCGGATCTGCTAAGTTGGCAGCGCCGATTGGGTTGAGAAGTTCGCAGATTCTCCGCCTCCATGCCTCACGGGCGATTGCTGACAGCTGCCGAGCGGCCAGCATGCCTTCGTGACGTCTCACAGCACAAAGCAACTGCAAGAGACGGGAGCCAATCAGAGCGTAGACTGCCCCTTCCCATCAAAACCTTGCACGAAGGGAGGCTTGTCTTCTTCATCGGATGATGAACCACTCAAGATCTGATAAATGGAATTTAAGCAATCGGAAGACGTTATTTCGTATAAATATAGTCTCAATTATTCATTGGATATTTAATTAGATTTCATGGTATTATATAACATTTGAATTAACATCTATTCATTACATCTCGACCCCGTTTCGTGCCATCAATACGTCTTTAACAAATATACTAACGTGGTAACATAACCTAATTTTTTTAAATACGCTTTCATAATTAATGTAATCCACTCAAGAAAAGAATAAACAAATATTTTTTGAGCTGGTGAGAACAGAATGGTGTAAGTCAATATTTCCTTGATTTGAGATTTTTAAGGGTTTATTAGACTCTATAAAAAACCATTACGTTGTAAAACAAAATAAACTGACTAATTATGTACTAAAATTATCCCTTTTTTTAACATGTAAGTTTTATAAAACTAATATTAAGAAAAATAATATACAGGGCCTAAATGACTTACACTAGTATCAATCTCAATTACTAACACCATTAAACACAGTAAAAGGTGTAGATGACAAAATTTGCAAAATAATTTGATCAATACCTTTTTCGTCAGACGCACAAAAACCGAGATATGTGCGCTCAAATTTGAGACATTTTTTTGCATTTCTTCGTTTAAGGGATTTTTGCAAAAATACGAGAAAGTAGTACTTTTAAATCTAGACCGATTTTTGGTCAGTCTAAAGAGCTAATTAAATGTATTGCAATAAATAATTCTTTATTAATATCTTTTTTATAAATAATAGAAGAAGTCTAATATAAATCTAAAGGAAATCAAACATTTGTTAGTAACTTTACTTAACCGAGTACGGGCGAGACCTTTTGGGGGCTGCGCTTGGAGGAAGGAAAGCCGTGGTTGAACAATAGGTTTTAGAGAAAGGGACAACCCTTGCTTAGGCCAGCGCGGAGACATGACCCAAAGTTTATGGCCGGCAGCTGCGAGTCGTTTTCTTAAAAGGTGTTTAGCAATTCTGGAAAAGGATATGGACAGTCTCAAAATGAGACGACAATAGAAAACGGTCAATAGTAGTCAAGAATAAGTAATTAATAGGTGGTGACAAGTTAAGAGGAGAAGTACGAAGGAGCTTAGTTTGTGAAAGAAGAGAACAGAGGGAAGGTTACAGAACCATTCGCTAGAAGGAGATTTCTATTAGCAGAGCTGTGGATCGACATAGGTTTTTAATTGTAAAAAGGGGCGTAGAAGAACGAAGGCTGGTCATTGTGCCGAGCAACACGTGTTCATACAATACAAGACGAGTGATACTAGCCAGAATTATGAAGTGGGGAACGTCTGCGCAGAAGTTGAGGGTTGGAAACAAAAAAAAGTGACAACGACGTTAAACAGATATGTCAAATTAAGTGCTATTTTTCGGAGAACAGAGAAACGGACTTTATCTGAAGGGGCAAATAAAAAGAGCATTGTGAAACAAGTGTGTCGTTGAGATGTGGGTTGTAAATTTGGTGTTAGTTCTGGAAAAACACCGAGTTAAGAAGTGAAGTTAAGTGTTTGTGAAAACAAGCGATGTTATTGGCCCGAATTGAAAATACGTCATGCTAAGTCAAGCTAATCAGAGGCGAGTCTTGTGAGAAACAAAATTGTTAAGTTATTGGCAAGAAAGAAGCACGAAAGTCCGAGGAGGAGGAGTTTTTTCCCCTCAATTTTTGGGCCATGGAGTAGGAATATGGTTATTTAAACAAGGAGCAGACGCTCCAGAATCATCTTTTCATCTTATCTGATCATCTGAGATCAGATCATTCTTACAACACATCAGTCTGAGGGCAGCTAAATGATTCTAGATGAAATTCTAGTAATCATTCTATCAGACACTTTATCACATCTTTCGAGTAATCAGCATCATTCTGATCATTATGAGCATTATGTTTCTGACTGTTATCCGGCGTGATATGTTACAAACTGTTTAAACATGAGTTCGATGTAATCCTTCGATAAAATCATTCCGAATGTCAATTAGTTCGGCGCGTTGTATATATCGTTGACTTCGCTTAAAATCATTAGTTACGTGAGTGATGAACAATTCGGCTCTGCGGTCAATGGCAACTGAACTGTATGAGAGCCATTAAGGCCATGATTTCTTCGTCAAGTTGCGCTTGGTGAT
>NNCF01132459.1:123128-141828 GCA_002313205.1 Laupala kohalensis | reverse complement strand
ATATATATATATATATATATATATATATATGAATTAGTTAGCAAAGAAATGAAAAAGTACTAAAATAAAAAATTTAAAAATATTTCCATTAAATTTAACATTTCTGTGTATTTACTGCCTTATATAAAAATATCATCTGACACACAAAATGTATTAAAAATATGTTTGCATACTGCGACCGACATTCCTTGATTTGACTTTTTTATTTATTTGATTTATTTCCCCCAACCCTTAAAATTTCATTCTCACTACGCGGCTTGTGTTTAATATCATTTTCATTATGAAAGTGAAGTCCCCGAGAGTGTCTTCAGGTGAAACCCAACAATGAACCTGTTGAGATGATGCCCCAGCGACGGAATAGAGATCATTAATAATAATAATAATAATAATAAATTTATTGTCAAAAAACAGTACAAACTGCGTATGACCACGTGGAGGGAAAACAAACTAATTTACTCTCCGGAAGCAAGAAAGGGACCATCCCATCAATTCCGATCAAGGGCCCTAAGGCAGAGGTGGATTCAAAAATTTCAGCAAAAATTCCGAGATAAGATAAGAAGTTAGCTGCGAGTTATAATACTAATAAATGTTCGCAATTTAACGCAAAAAGTTTACATGTATAAATTATTATCGAACTATAGATTATTCTGAGTATAGTGTTTAAAAATCATTAGAATTGAAATAACACTAAATTCACGAATTATTATTACAATAAACACGCCCCTAGACAAAGCCTAGAGAACCTGCATAAGAAATCCGCTTCTACCCGAAGGAAAACCGAAGCAAAACCCGGGCCATGATGGGGCTACAGAATTAATGTACACAACTGTCCCAAAGTTGAGTACACATAAAACTAAATTAATATGAGCGATAAGACATCACAATCATGCAAGAAAATAGTTTTTGAAATTGTTATAAGTTATTTAAAAAGTACTACAGAAATATTAAGTATGTTCTTTCCGCAGAACTACATTTATTTCCGATATTGGTCAGAGCATGACAACAGAAATACTTCCTTCTGTGACCTTGACTGCGACTACATCTCGTGAGTTAGACGTAGTGGGAATCCGAAGAAGTTCTTGAATTTGACATTATTTTCTCCATTAACCCATTTTGAAAATCGGGGGCTTCTCTATTGGTCATTTATCCATGTAAATATGTACCTTCATTGAACTCGAGCTGACAAAGTTTTATCATAACATACTAATGCAAAAGTTATTACCTCAATAACGCATATATGTATATAATGTTGACAAATCCATCCATGAATTAAAAGTTTTCTAAAATTTATCTGTAGTAGGTCTGTTAATAAGATAATTATTGACAATTCATCTTATTTGTAACCATAAATTGAATATATATTTTTAGGAGTGTGCTGAAATGATAACTCCGCATCTACCTTGGGGCCCTTGATCGGAATTGATGGGATGGTCCCTTGCTTGCTTACGGAGAGTAAATTAGTTTGTCATACGCGTAGTCAAACGCTATTTGTAACTGCATTTTTGACAATAAAGTTGAAATTATTACATATTTAAAAGTTAACATGTACAAAAATTGCCTTATTCACTGATAAGCAAAATAATGTTTTTACTATTTTAAAACAGGTCAAGAACTTTTACATTTCACATAGCAAAACTGTTTTTAATTCTCCATGTGATATATAATATACCATCCATATTTTTGTAACTAATATTGGTTGTCATGCAAGGTGAAAAGGTTTAAGATTCAAAGTTTCAATCTATGGTCAAGAGTATGGTTAGAAATCTTTCTCATTCTCTATTTCTTCTAATTAGTTACTATTATTTGTGAAGAAAGCAATGCATTCGCAAAATTATATCAGCGCAACAGACATGACTATTTCTCCTTCTCTTTTCATATTTCATTTATTCGAAAAGTAAGTAAAAATGCGCATTGCACTATTTACTTCCATTTCTTAAATGTAGTACTTCTAAATATATCTTATTTTAAATCGTAAATGTTAAAGTGAACTGTACACAATTTCGAAACCTTGTAAGCTGTAAAACTGCTTATATCACAAATATTGCGTCCCTCTGAAGGTCATATAATACAGTTGAATATGTTTAATTCAAACGTTTCGTTCCGTCCCTAAAATTTTCCATTAAATCAAAGTTAAAAAATCCTTAAGAATTCGAGAATTATTTTGTATATTTAGTAATTACAACGGTTAAATAGTACAATTCTGAATAAGAAATTAATTTGAAAATGAACACCCGGAATCGCATATGATTCCTCGTTGACGTTTCATTGAGTTCATGAGAGCAGTGTAAGCCTAGTCATTGTCCGTGCGACGAGTCATCCTTCAAGTGATGCAGGCTCACGTGATCGAATGGTGCTACAAGGCCCCAAGTGTCATGTGAAGCGCAGGAGACGCTTGTTAACATGGCTATTGCGCTCAGCGGACGACGGTCCGGGAAGAGCAGAAGAGTAATCGAGGACGAACGCAGCAACACGCCGTGTTTATCTTATTCTCGGTTCGAATTAAAGGCGCGCCAATGCCAGGGAAAAAGCCCCCTCTCCGACTTCTTTCCTCCACTTCTGTATCATACGTTTACTCGCAACCAGGGAAAAATGTTGGTTGTACATCAAAATTCTAAAAATTGAGTATTAATTCCATCCAATGTGTCAATAATGTTTCATGTAACGTATCGTACATCATAATAATGCACTCGAGAAATCATAAGAAAGATAAATGAAAACATTCTGGAGAGGTTGATACATAACAAGTATTTAAATAAATTTATAAATAAATTTATTGTCAAAAAACAGTTATTATTTCATCATCATTATCATTATTATTATTATTTCATCATTATAAACAAAATTACAAAAACTAAGAGGTATTTTAAAATGCTCCCTCCCCTAAGCTGAATATAATGAACATTTCATGAAAATTTATAAATTACTGAATTAAAAAATGGAAAGACAACATCGATAAGTCTCCCCTCCCTCAATATTTTCTTCAATACGAAATACTCTTATTACAACATCAGGCGACTCCGCTCGGCTTCGCACTGTTTATGTTGTGCTCATTAAGGTTCACCTTTCATTATTAATTAGGGTAGACTCCAATAACACGTTTACATACATAAACAGAAAAAATATCTTAATTCGTGAGATATACATAAAATTATAAATAATACATTGCACGCTAAATTACCTTTCTAAGACAGAAATTTCACAAAATTCTTTCTTAGTGAGTCCCTACAGACCCAAAGCGACATCCTGTCAAACTTTTTCTCTCTCTGCGTTGATGGATGGAGTCAGAGATGGTAGCTCGATCGCTTATTGAGGTAAAGGTAGCGAGAATTTGAGAAATCATATTTCATCACTTTAAATAGCAATATCGAAAAATTCCTTCTTTTTGGTTCTAAACATTACAAAACGAGTAAGTCGTTTGCAAGTCAAAATTGCACGTTTCATCTTTAATGCATATTTGCTCTGTATTGAGAATGAGTAAGTGTGTGAATGAGAAAATTTCAAATTTGACAATAAGAAAGAGTAATTACGAAAAACTCAAAACTCTATATCATCTCCGTAGGATGCAGTGTTAACTAGAGATAAAATTGTGGGGGCAAAGATGAGAGAGGAAATTCTGAGACACTCGCTACTCGCGGTTTAATTTCCAAAATATCTTTAATATTTTAATTAGATGTGTGCAAATTGTACCAATCAATGTTTGGTACAATTTCCCTGGTTCGTCACCTGGTCAAAATGTCACATGCGCTTTCGAAATATTCGAATTTTCTTCGTATATTCATCTCACACTAAAGTAACAGAGGAACAATTTATTTCAATGTCTGTCGCATTATAACTTAAAATTTCAAGACATGATTGTATGACATCACAATAACAACATTCAAGGAAAAAAGAAAATAAATTTGGAGCTGGGCAATTGATTAAAACAGCTGTTGTAGAAAATTGAAAGTGTCGGATAGAACACAGGGGTCAATAACTCATTCGTTTTATTACTATCCTCCGCATATTGTGTTTTTACGTGCCTTTACCTCAAAAATTCTTATTATTTTTGCAATCAACATAGAATGGTACGAGAAAGATTTTTGAAGGTTTTTCATAGAATCGTTCCTGATTCTCGTATTGAAAAGTCTAATTAAAATTAAGTATTAATATAATGTGGACACTAAACTTAAAGCTCCGACATTTCCGTCAGTCGCAATGCTGTATTCTAATCTATCACTTTTTATTTACGTCAATTTCGGTGAATCCTGAATTATAAGCACATTTCACTAATAAGACATTTAAATGGCTTTTTATAAAGTTTTTATAGAGTTCCGTCAGTTGCAATTTAAAAATAAGCATAAGAAAAAAAGAACAGACAATTTTAAACATTTTCCTATTTGGAACATAATATTATCTTTTTCAAGGATTAACACATTCAATTATATAATACTAGCTACGATAGTTCATATTATTACAACATTTCAATGATATTAAGCTGAAATATTGTCAATATGTACACCACATGATAAAATACAGTGAATAGACGTTTCATCAGAGGAATGAAACATGAATATGGTATATATGTTTATATACAAGTAGTTTATCTTAAGTTGGCAATATTTATTGTATATTAACCTGATGACACAAATAGTTGAGAAAGGTAGCGAGTGAAAATTAACGCTTTGTCTACGCAAGGAGTCCGAACTAAGTATTCTTCTTGAATAGCGAGTATTAATTATTGAATATATTTATTGACCACTTAAAATTAATTTCATACTTTCTTAAGGATTTGTCGTACAGGAAAATTTTTTTAAAAACTAGTGACTTGCCAACGCTTTGGTTATTATTATTACATCCGTCATCAGAGCTCGTTATACACTGATACACTCATATCTTTCTCTTACCATCTCTTGTAATATGTCGGACTACTCCTTCCATGACACGATATGATCAGCCACATTTCATGGATACATATCAAAAGTGTAATAAAACTATCATATACATCAAAAGTATGTGTCTAAGTCTCAAAGTCACCGCAACCCAATACAGTGGAATCCTTGACCTCGAAACATGAAATAATCTTATCTTCGTAACGGTCTTTATCTTGAAGTTATGTTCTGACGCAAAAGAATACATCACTAATCGATACACACAATTTTATGGAAAAAAATCGTACTCCGGTCATGATAAATGATTTGATGTTCTATTTTTCGACGTTCGTGTTGATATTTATTTTTTTAACACAACAATACACGTTTCAACCTGTTTGCATTATCTTCAGATAATTCTAATGCATCATAAATACCTATCTCCGCAACATTAATTTTTGAGATAAATTAATACTGGAATTTTGTATCATTTGTAAATAAATTGTTTAATAATTGTAATTATTTAATTTTAAATAATATTTCCAAAATTTTTTGATCCTTCTGTGTTTTATTACGTAAAATTTTATTTTTACTCGCATGTGAATTTAAAAATATTACTATGATGTCAAACAGACTATATATTAACAGGTGTTAGTATTGCCAATATAAAATTTAAATAACATTGAATGAACATTCCTCGTGTTGTGATAAAAGCTGTTTCCCTCATTAATTGGTCCAGTGGTGATAATTGTAATGTTTGTGGTAGTAAATACATCATAG
This sequence comes from Laupala kohalensis, assembly GCA_002313205.1. Classification (NCBI taxonomy): domain Eukaryota; kingdom Metazoa; phylum Arthropoda; class Insecta; order Orthoptera; family Trigonidiidae; genus Laupala; species Laupala kohalensis. The sequence continues at coordinate 136,201 of NNCF01132459.1, read as the reverse complement.
CAATCGATAACATTCAGTATTTTGTTGGATATTTAGACAACATCAAGTCTAAGTAATAGATCAGAGCAAAATAGACGTAATACATGAAATGACATATTTAATTCACATTATTATCCAGGGTCAACCTATATTAAACATAATTGCAAGACTTTCTCTAATGGACTGTAATGCTATACGACACACATTATTATAAGTTCTATAAACCCAAAGGTAACTCAATTGATAAACTTTAGAAGGTAATGAAAAAGGAACCATAATAGGCACACGCGATTAACATATTAAAATAAACAATCGTTCTAAGTAACCCTCCTACCCGAAAAATCATCTAATAACTTATAAAAACGAACAAAAGTATTTCGAAGTTTGAGAGAACTCGAAAATTGTGCTTAAAATTTCTTCGAAGATAAACCAGATTCAGAAACGTAAAGTAATTAATACAAAAAAATAAAATAACCTTCAAAATCACGCAAATGGATAGTTCGTAAGCAAAAGTATTGAAAATATTTTTGATTAATAACACTATACTTAAAGAAATTTCCAAATCATATTTCCCTCAGATTGATAATTCCTTTAAAGGCTCTATTATGAATAAATAATATCAGATATTCTCCCTAGATGAAACACGTGCACAAAAATACTGCTTCGAGATCTTGCCCTCATGGGCGATGTCATTGAAAAGTCTCACTTTATTTTAAATAAATATTGTTCCTTCAATTTTAAAAATTACTTTTCAGTAACATGTCCTCTTAATTTTCATTAAATATAGTGCCATATGAACATTAATTTTTAATTTTATTACAGTTTTGTTGACCCCATTTTTTTACTACTTTTGGGAACAAGAATGATTTAAATTAGAAGTCACATAAAGAAATAAATTTGAATTTTTTAATAAACAATTTTATTTTTTTAATTGATAATTTTGTTATCAATTGTTACATTTTAAATATTCTAATTTCAAAAAATGCCTTTGCTGTAACCTAAAAACCTAAAAAAAATCAAGTTCTTTCGTTCAATGGTTGTCAAGGAAAAAGGACATCTGTACTGAAAAATGAAGTTTTCGAAAAAATGCTATATATAAAAACTGAAATTTACTCTACATGTTATATTGCTCTAGCAAATCTTATAAAATTAAATTTTCTATCGTTGAATTGTCAGATTGTCGTAATATATTGCGAAAGTGTTTTTAAAGTACATAACTTTTTTTGTGGGGCTTTAGGGCGCGTGAACTGCCATAATCTCAAAATAATAAAAACATATAACAACAAAAAATAATAAAAATAAATAAATAAATGATACATAACAATAAAATAAAAATAAAAACTGCCATAATCTCAAAAAACAAAAATTTCCAATCAAAGCTCTGACATTCCCTCTAAAGCTGGGGATGAACCTACCTGTCACCGCAGAAACGTCTCAAATCAAACGCAGACTGGCCACGCCTCACTGCCGGTCTTCGCAACGCTGGACCACGCCTCCGCCTCAACGTCAGAACGCGACCGACCGCCCGGCACCTATGCTTGGACACCACTGAGTACTCACGGGGCGCACCGGAGCACTCTGGTGACGAGTAGAGGAACCATTGTAGATCATGCGCATTAGCGCTGCGGACAGTGCTTTTGTCTAGAGTCCTTATGAAAAGTAAACCACCAGCGACGTCTGAAACCTTTATAAATAATAAATAATTTTTCTTCATTGTCGAAAAAGAAGTTGTGTGGGAGCAATAAACTAAGCTTCCCTCCTGGAACAAGCTTGGGGCCATCCCATCGATTCCGATAAAAAGGCCGAAGGAGAATGTGGCGTATTTAATAGTTATAATAATAATAATAATAATAATAATAATAATAATAATAATAAATTTATTGTCAAAAAAGCAGTACAAACTGCGTATGACCACGTGGAGGACAATAAACTAATTTACTCTCCGGAAGCAAGCAAGGGACTATCCCATCAATTCCGATCAAGGGCCCTAAGGCAGAGGCGAATTCAAAAATTTCAGCAAAAATTCCTAGATAAGATGAAAAGTTAGCTACGAGTTATAAATCTAATAGAATGTCAATATGTTTGTAATTTAACGCAAAAAATTACATGTACAAATGATTATCGAACTATAGATTATTCTGAGTATAGTGTTTAAAAATCATAAGAATTGAAATAACACTAAATTCACGATTTATTGTTACAATAAACATGCCCTTAGACAAAGTCTAGAGAACCTGTATAAGAAATCCGCCTCTACCCGATGGAAAACCGGAGCAAATACCTGGGCCAGGATGGGATACAAAAAAGTATTTAAAGAATACATTATGTTACCCATTTCGTATTTCTAAAATAAATCGTTGCTATCAAATAAAGTGAAAATTCGAGGTTAATAATAAAAAAGTAGTAATGACATTCCCTCTTCTGTATAAATCCGCCTCTACCCGAACTAAAACCGGATGTCGACACAGAGATAAGTATACAACCGCTCCAAGTTTGCATTCAAATAGAAATAAACTATTATGATGTAAAAGGAACGAAAAAAAATATTGTAATTTAATCAGTATGAAGAGTATCACAACAATGGCGTGATAAAATGTAACTTTACTTTACATTAACTAGAATATATAAACAAACAGTGTCTATTGGGAAACTGAAACTCATATTAATTTTTAATATTAAAATGAACACGTTATTTCTCATAGGACACATATTTGCCACGCACAATTCCCCATAGCTCACTCCTTTTGGCACGTGCTTGCAAGGCTCTGGCTTCTTTTCAGTAGATTCCAGAAAGGGAAGAGAAGGCAGCTGAGCGTTAGCGACGCCCAATGGTATTGCTCTGTGATTCACGTGATCCGTACTACGAGTGTACTACATTGGTAGTTCTACGAGTCGCTGCGCGTAGCATTTTCGAGAGTGATGAGAATCAGCATTACATTTCTGTCGCTGGCGTTTTCCTTTTTGAAGGACTCTACTTTCGTGCAACGGTAGACAAAAGACGCTGGAACCAAGAGCTTTTGCAGTTTTTGCACGAATGCCGCTGTAACATACGGGGGAACTAGCGTCACTTCTAATCTTCTTAACGAGAAAGAGGATTATCAACTATACGTTTTGTGATGGAGAACTCATTTTTTGTACAAAGAATACGAGGGATACCGTGAGAGATTCTGTAATCTCCATCTCCGTGCTTCTGTGTTATTAAAATACGATAATTTATCGGGTGTATTAATAAAACTGGGTCAAATCCATTAAGTGTTTTAGTGCAAAAGGATAATGGTTAGGTTTCTTTTCGAAGTTTCAGATCTGAATTGTTCTCATATCGTATTAAATACCACTGAAGGTGATTTGTTGTAAAACTCCTTTTGATATTCACTTCCACTAATTAATACCACAAGATTGAAAACAGTCCTATCTGATTTGTTTCAGTGTTATACTTCTTTCAGGATATAACTCACCCAAAACATTAGAAATATTGGTGCAAATTATTTTTGTAAAACTTAGAAAAACAACGTCATGTGAAAAAATTTTGTGTTCTTAAAGGTTTTTTCTACTAATTTTTTTCTTTAGTTATTGCAATATTTAAAAGAGGTTCTTTTATAATTTTAAATCGACAAGAAAATCTGCAAATATTTATGAACATAAAATTATTGAATATCTTAAAGAAAAACTTATTCCATCCATCATTTTGAAAATGTAAATGAAATGTTCTGCGTGTTTCTGGTCAAAAATTCAGTAAAACTAAAAAATATAATGCATCATTAGTCATTAGTTTTTTTGTTGGCTAATGTTATTTCCTATCATAGGAAGCCTGAACGCGAAAATGAATGGGCAGATTCGGATTCTACATAAAGTTTCGTGTAGTTAAACTGTATTTGCGAATATACGAGTATTACCCGTATGTATGACTACGCAAGTAGATTCATTAACAGTTCAGTACTCCCTCATAACTCACAAGTAAAAAACGTTATTTTCGGCGCGAGCTACTACTGTCTATACCCTGCTACACTCGTAGCCCAATTAACTTATTGGAGAAAAATAATTTAGATTTCATTTCGCATGGAATGAAATTCGCGCCGTATGCTCCAGAAATATATGCCCAAAGACAGTACTTCATATGCAGGAAAAACTAATAACTTATGAAGATATTAAATTTATCGTTTTTAGATTTAATGTATTTTCAACCAGGAACGCGGCAATATCCAAAGAAATGAAAATATGTAAAATTCGATTAAAAATTTATACTTTCGAGCTAATAAGAAGAACAAAGTCAGATACACATTCGAAAAAAATAGTAATTTGTCTGCAATGTTTTAACTTCCCGACAAAGTAGAATGCGATTAAAAAACAATATTTGGATTACTCAAAAACATTTATACGTGTTTAATATATTTTCATATCATTTAAAGAAGAATTCACGTGTATGGGACGATGAAAGATATATTGTGATTTTCTCTATTAAAAATATAAACAAAATTGGTTGTGAAAAATCGCAAATCACATTATGAAGGTTGAAAATTTGAATGAGAAATTTCTTTAACGCGTAAAAGTCGTTAAAAAAATTTGGGACAAGTTTTGTAGACCATAACACCCGCTTTCTACGGAATTGCCCACGTACGTTTCCGAATTGTCTTACAATATCTCCACGGTGCATAGTGAGATGGTGGACATTAAAACGCGTTGAAGAAAAAATCTAAAGATCCTTTCATTAACGAAATACTTGAACACATCATAACTGGGGGCAGAGAGAGATGTAAAATTTGTTTCAGTGATGTGGAATTGGTAGAGTTCGTTAATTCCATTCCCTGGTCCCACAGAATCAGACCGCTCATTACGTGTCAAATCCCAAAAGTACAACTAGCGACCAAAATCCGTAGACGGCTCATCTGGTGACAAATAGAAATGATAATCATACACACCAAATGTGGATTCTATTCATGTCCCTTTATGCCCTTTAGAGCGTCCGAATAGGGAAATGCTCCAACCGCGGCGCGGCGCATTACCAGTCAAATAAAAAGAACAACTTTGTGTGCAATAAAACCGTCAACCCTGCAGCGGTGAAATGAAAGTCGTGTGTAGATGAAAAATACTCATATATGGGCTCCTAAGAAGAGAAAGAGGAACAAACGCGCTATATAACGACAATACATCTCCAGAAACGCCAAACAAATCACACTAGCTGCATCTTTTTTTTTCTCTTTGGAAAGGAGTGAAAATCTTGCGTTTCTGCTTTGATTCAAACACTTTTAAAAGAGAAATCTNAAATGCTACCCAAATAAAGTACTTCCTATGGGAGTCGCCTCAGATGAGGAATCTAGTCTCTACGAGACCACCTCAGAGGTCTTTGGGTTTCACAAGTTGAATGAGAATGATAGACGGACCCGAGAAGCGAACGGGATGGCGCAGTCGGTAAGCGCATGAGCGCGTAGAGCTCAAGGTCCCGGGTTCGAATCCCGGTCCCGTCTACCATTTTCATTCGACGTAACATGATTAAACTTTTAAAAGAATTATGAATTATCGTATTACACTGTAAAAATGTTGTACAGATATACAAATAAGATTAATTCGCGGGCATTCCCAAATGACAGAGTAGTTTAAAGGGAAAACTAAACTAAACTTGCAAAGATGAGTAAATGGAATCAAACCTTTCAATTTTTAAATGATAGGATTTAGTGCAAAGTTATTATTATAATATTTACAAGAGAAAAAATAAGCTAACAAACAATACCTATAATACACAGCAATTCTTAAGTTTCAATCAAAATTAAGTCGATATACCACATAATAATAATTGTGTTACGAGACTAAAATCCCTTACCTCGAAAATAAGTCCCTAAATTACAATTAGAAAGGTGTTTAACAGTTATCGGTGAGCAGACAGTTATATTGTAAATAAATTAATATGAAGTGATTCTAAGAAATCGGGAGAAAATTGCGGAACTATCCGATGATTAGTAATATTTTGTTACCATAAACATTAATGTGACTAAAAAACTTGTGAATCTATGGGTTAAAAGTTTCTTCGAAACAATGTCACATTGACACAATATTTGGAAGCCAGCAGCTGAAATTGAAAACTGAAGAAATTTTGGTACGCAATACTGACAATAGTTCTATTCTAAATTTTTAGTTTATCAGCCAAAAATATAATTCATTAAAATCCTATTTTCACACGGAGGTTAGTGTCGTAAAGTGTGGTATACGAAACGTAATTTTAATTTTTGTGGAAATATTTTAGACCCCTATTTTGATTACGTATTTACTGAATCAATTCAACCTCGATCCCTCATTTCAAAGAAACTGTCAGTCTGTCACGTGGTCCCGAAATGTAAAACTGAAAAGGAAGGTCCTCCTACAATTACTAAGCTGAACCATTAAAACATTTTGTTTACCACATATTTTTTTCTTCATTTCATGTTGAAGTAGATGAGTTTAATTACAACGTTCCGTAACCTGACCTTGTGCCGTTCGTTGTGTCAGAGAGCCGACGGGCACTCGTTGCCTCGTGAAGCCTCTGGCACCACAACCGCGAACGCACCTCCGACACAAACCCAACACTCCTCGCGGCTTTTATTCAATCCGCAAACACTAATCTGCTCGGAAAAGTGCCGGAAGTCCACGAATATTAATTTCATCGCATCACACAACAGCAACCAGCCCACTTAGTGAAACCTTGACAGTTTTATATTATATTATACTGAAAGCAGAAACATTCAATTCGGCGCAATGGCGCGTTCAAGTTGTGAACAAGTACACGGTGCACTTGATATATAATGCTTACGTAGTACAATCAAGTAGGTCACGAGTGATATCATCATAGTAGTGATAAATTTCGGTCAGGTGAAAATGGTGAAATTCCTGCTTTGATCGCAGAGGTGTTAACCGCTACACCATCCGCTCGCCTTCCACAACTGTATTCCACTTCCACCCAGACGTATTCCTAATTGTATGCATCATCACAGTTGTACTCGCCAACGGATAGAGGTGCAACCGTCATTAGCTGCGAGGTCAGCATAGGGAAATTGTATGGTATGTCGCGAATGTGGAACCATTTGAGAGTAATATGCGCCAACTACTTAAAAAGTGTTTCCCAACTTACACCTTGATGCTTTCTTCTTGAGAAAACTCGTGGTGATTTCAGGGGTGAGTGTGCCAGGTAAATTAATTAGTGATTTTTTTACATACTTGAATCAAAGACTACATGTGTATTATAATTTCAGTGAATTAAATAAATCTCTCTAAAACAGCATCAAAGTGTTTGCAGATGGTCGCTTTATTAAGGTTATAAAGTTGTTATAAAAATGTATTATTCGTTTTATTTATACAAAATCACACCCAATATCTCGGTCAAAGGACAATTACCTGGATTTGAGTCTCATAGTCTGCTTGTCGCTGTATTAGGTCACTATCTCTTTTTTTATGTTTGTCTCGTCTTGTCGAATCATTATCAATATATGCTGTGCCATCGTGTATCTCTCAGTATTTCCTCTTCAATGCGCTGTTCCTTTATTCCGGTGATATTTAATTTCCTCGTGTATTTTGTTATCTCAGTACCCTACTACCTTTGCCCTATGGTTTCGGCTGACCCGCGTTTGGCGATCGTAGAGACGTTCCTGCCCTTAACCTCGTGAAGGTAATGGAACATCCACTATCTCATTTTACACGCTTCCCGTATTGTTAAAAATTTTAATCACGGTTTCCTGAAACTCTTCATAGAATTTCTCTCTCTTGATGTATTATTTCCATCATATCCTAAAATTTTATTTAGTTCATATTTCACGAATTGAACCATTGCAGATTGGTGTATGACTGAGAGTATTACACGCCGCATCAGCTCACGTAACATGTGCCAAGTAAGATGACGTGGATTCTTAAAAAGGCATTGCAGTTCGAAAAATAGGTAGTCCCTAACTATTGCCCCATTTCATGGGAGGAAGGGAATCCTATTACTGTCGTCCCGCGGTAAACGTGGACAGTGCACAATCTACTAATGAGTGGAAAGTTCAAGTGCGCAATGAATTGTAAAGAGTTTATTTCTTCTTAAAGAATTGAATGTATAACCAACTTTGAATAAATAAATAAATTTTTTTCACGAAATAGTGACAAGCTGCGTATGACCACGTGGAGGACAATACATTAATTTATTCGCCGGAAGATGCAAGGGATCATCAACTCTGACCAAGGACACTTAGGTAATGACGGATTTATCATTACTGATTTATCGGTTCGGTATTCACAGTTGGTGTGACGTTTATTTGGGAATTAGGGAGACTATTTGATTCCACATCAGACACAAATAAAATTCACAGAAAACCCGAAGAATTGTATCTCGAGCGTAGCGCTAAACATTAGGCTTTCAGTTTAAAATATCGTCATGAAATAAAACTCAATAATAATTTTAACTTGGATTCATTTTTCTTTTTACTTTTGTCCATGTTTTGAGGATTTATTCGACTAAAACACATTTATTCCTCGATCCTTTATAAGGAAAAATATTTTAATGGAAATCGCATCAGAAAAACCATTTGACCTTTTAGTGATCAAATGGTAGCATAAAAAGTATCAGAAACTTTCCATCAACATTAATTTTTGCAAATCATAACCACGAAAAAACTTTTTTATAGAATACAAATTATAGAATTAATTAGCGTCAGCCACAACTCTTCCCTAAAAAAAGTGAAATTTTTTAAGAGTAGAGAGAATTAAGGATGAACAAAATTTAACAACATCCAATGACACACATAAAAACGTGAGATCAGAAATCAATAAATCAAATCAACCAGTTGAAATAAATAAATAAAATTATATCATTCAGATCAAATCAAGGATTTCATGTGTCACATTGATTTAGCACATTCTTGTCTCTAAATATTTCACTTCGTTTTTTCTAAAGAAGCCAAATTATAAAGGGTTCTTGATTACGTGCAGTGGAACCCTGTATTCACAATCTTTCCCCAAGCAATGAATTACAAATTTTGTTACACTTGACGAATGAGCTTGATCAGCTTTGCATGAGAGAATTTGCAAAGATTCCTGGAAAATTGTGACCACAATCTAGTATCTAAGCGCAAAATCTTTCCGTTTTTACGCGAGGTCCTTGCTGAATGATAGAATGCAATAAGTGTATTTCTCATGCATAGGTTGAACAATAAATTATTGAAATATTTTTGTACGTTTACATACTATATAGAGAGGTCTAGTGATTCTAATTCTATTATTTACGTCCATCATAAAATCAAGAAAATTAATAAATTATAATTTACGATCTTCTTTAAACGTTTAATATCACGTGTAATTTTTGCCACGTTAATTTTTGTTTTTTCAATTTATTTAAACCAGATGACGAGTCCAATCTTGAGTTGCAAAATTGTATATTAATAAAACATAATACAAATATATTGTGATCAACCAAAAAAATCTCGTAAGTTATAATTGATTTATTTACCTTATGTAGACCCACTGATTGGAGGGAGGAACCCCGAAATCCGCGCGGTAGTTGTGGATAATAATAGTAGGAAAAGCATAAGCGTTGAGGATATCTGTCGAGGACGCTGGCGAGGACAGAAGGCAATGGTAGCGGTACCCGCAGAGGAGCGGTTTGTTTGTGGAGAGAGAAGTTGGCGACGGGCAAACGCATCGAGTCGTTGACCCGGAGCCACTAATCGCTTTGAAGTTGTCTTCAGAGACACAAGATGTACGACGAGACAAATAACGTCGCTTTCAAGCAAACAACAGTTGACTCTACATCATCTCTTGAACACTCCATATGGCGCACGAATGCAGCGGCTCCAGTTTCCAACTATCACATTTGACTATGATATAATAACATCTGTAAACAATATAGCCTACTCTGTCCGACATATTCTGTCCGGCACTAGCCTACTCTGTCTAGGCGTTCTTATTATTGTGATATGGCTGAAAAACCGTTATAATTTAGAGTCGATTTTAATTGCACGTATGCATTCAAATAACGTCGTGATATTTAAATTGTTCGTAATGTTTTGTAAAATTTCTGAAGAAGAACACATATTTAATCCTAGTTTAAAATCGGTATTTCAAAACTTTCTCTCTTAGTGAGCTTTTACAATACTTAAGCATCATCCAGTCTATCTCTACGATCCATTTCTAGATCCTTTTATTTCATGGAATACACCGAAAACAATATAGATCACTCACGAACAATAAAATATGAAATTAGTTTTACAACCGTTAAATACGAAGTATTGAAAAACTCAAAGACCTGTTTCTAGCTATATAAATTTACAATTTTCACACATAAAAACTGAGATGACATCTCATTTAGTTTTTCAAATATAGTGGAAATAGCGAGAATTCGAAAATTCACATGTTACGATATTCCACCGATTTAAAATTAGAATTCCGAAAAATCTTTTCTTAGCGGGTGGTTACGTTACAAAAAGCACCCATTGTCCAAATTTCGTGTTTCTAGATTTAGTAGTTTAGCATCTGCGTTGATGATTATGCCAGGTAAGATATGGTAAAAATTAAAAATAGACACACATTTGACCCTGAGTCACGCCTTAAAAAAAATCACAAATTCTGAGTGAAGCCTCTGCATCATCTCGTCAAGATTTCAAGTTCCTATCTCTAATTGTATTTTTTTCTCTTCGTAGATGGATGAGTGAGTGAGTCAGTGACTCAAAACAACGCCACATATGTCATTAGATAATTAAAATAATTTCTGGAGCTTAGAACATATTTCCTGACTGTAACCCTCCAGTCAATCCTATTGGCAGTCCCCACTAAGCACAGATATCATTTACTTTCGATTTGTTTGTCCGTCTATAAAAATTCAACGTAAACTAAAAGTTGCAGAATAAACATTTTGTTTATTAGAAAATCATAATTTAAATTTTTGAAATGAGGGCAATCATTTTGCAATGTTACGTTTCTGTGAATACTTAATTTACATAATGTCAATTATAAATCACACAAGTGAAGCTAAAATATCTCAGCACTATAAGATTTACTTCTGCATCAACCCTAGCTTTCATTTAGTGTGTTTGTCATCCCGTTGTGTTTAAGATAGGTCTTGGTCGATTCTAGAGAAGCGCTCTCTCTATTTGGAGACTGCTGCTATTACCTTGCCTTACGTTCAACACAATAGAGAATTTCTCGATGAAGACGAAAGCGAGTGATTGCCCAATGGCCATGGTCCTTTGGGTGCAGTACTAAACCAAGATTTGCATTGGCTTCCGAAATCCAATACATCAGCCTGGGCAGCGACAATCCTTCCCGTGTGGAATCGTCAACCAACACATATTAGAAATAAATAGCTTATAAAACAGTTATATCATGACAAGTATGAAAACGTGAAAGCAATTAAGTAGCTTTTAAGTTTTGAAGTAATCTAGAGTTTATTCAGTCATTTGATCAAAGAATCCCGTCAAACTGGAGGTAGGATTTAGGTAAAATAACCACGTCTACGTTCAATAATTACAAGAATTTTTCACAAATACGATAAACAAATTGCGTAATACATATATGTATTAAAATGTACATTGATGTTTTAAAATGTATATAAAAGATTTACTTCAGGTAGGATACTAAAATTATAATACTAAGGCAGCATGAAGTTGAATCAAATGAGAACATAATTTCTCATAACTAAATGAGAAATACTGCGTGAAACGTTAATATTGAAATTTATTTTGTTCTATCTAGATTCTAACTTTCATTGTAGTGTAAAATTATTTGTTCTGTGTGAGTGTTAAGTGAAAAAACACTAACATTTCCAAAGGTTTTCAAACCCAACGGACTAAATAAAACTTCATATTGTTTTCATTCAAGTGCTTCATTCAAAGGTGTGATAAAGTTTACGTAAGTACAAACGGAATCATAAATTTAACTCTTGGTGCATTAAAATTAATTATTTTGCTGAATTTGGTTTTTGTGGTGCGTATACTATTACATCATTATTAACTTACAAATAACGTACTCTATTGTTGCACTGTTCAAGTTTCGTCATCGTAAATAGAATTATTCCAATATTTTACCATTTTTTCGTGATCTTTTTGTAGTTATTCATTACAATCTAACATAATATTGCCTTAGTTACTGCCGAATTAATTTATCTGCAATTGTCATCCTAAATTATTTCTGTCATTTTAGTTGTCGGTTTGTTTATTTAATTATTTCAACCCTGCCTCATTGTTGCACCCACGTCTTCGTCGTCATAATTTCATAGAATTATTACATCATTTTACAATTCGTTTTTCTTGATTCTTTCGTATTCATTTACATTTTAACACAATATACGGTAGTTATTGTCGAATTAATTAATCTCCAGTGGTCACCCTAAATAATTATTCCAATCATTTTTGTCGTCGGTTTGTTTGTATATTTAATTTATTTTTAATCTTATTTTATAACTTCCGTAGTAAAAAAATATATTATTATACTAGCATTCCTTCATTCAGTGTTAGTTGTCAGTTTTCGTGTATTCTCATTTGCTTTGACGTCAAGTTGCTAACTTTCTCACAACAATAGACACTATCGCATTCCTCAACTCATTCGAAGCTGATCTTCAGAAGGAGTACAATAACTTGGTACAATATATTGACACACGAATCAGTGCGCTGGAAGAGGTCAATAAGAAAACGATCGTCGGTTGGACTACAGTTAGAAATTCTCGCCGTCCTTCCAACTGCTATCACCCNACCAACGACACATGCACCACCCCAACTCTTCACTCAGAATAGGTTTAGTGTGTTAGATGACATGTCCCTGTTTCCTCCCTTTCCTCCCTTACAACCGGATGAAAGCCATGTGGAATATTGTTAAAAATTATACGTCAACTTTTGAAAATCGCGAAGAAAACGTTTCTTTACTAAACGATGGCAAAATCGTATCAAATCCTCAGGACATCGCAAGTTTGTTTAATTCTTACATCTCAGAAGTTGGTAAAATAACGACCTCAATATATCCAAATCAATGTCCTCCAATTATATCCACCCACATACCCAATTCTATGTTCACTTCCGAAACTAACGCCAGTGAAGTCATGGGAATCATCAGCTCCTTAAAAAACAAATTTTCACGAGGCATAGATGATATACCTGAGTTTATTGTTAAAT
>NNCF01132459.1:3567-123123 GCA_002313205.1 Laupala kohalensis | reverse complement strand
CTATATTAAATCCACTCATAAATATTTTTAATAGTTCTTTATCGGAAGGGGTGTTTCCCAACATATTTAAGAGAGCTAAAGTGAAATCTTTACACAAGAATGAAAACAAACTTAATATTGGAAATTAACGACCAATATCTCTAATAACCACTTTCTCAAAAATCCTAGAAAAATTGTTCTACAAGCGTCTTCTAGTTTTTTTATCAAAAAATAACATTCTCTCTGACGATCAACACGGTTTTAGGAAATCCTTTTCCACTGCAAGCGCCATATTTTCCTACTTAAAAGATGTTACCACATCTCTTGACCGTGGAGAAAATCCTCAGGGTGTTTTTCTTCACTTATCCAAAGAATTCGATGTCATCGATCACGGAATTCTCCTTTCCAAATTGCATTCTTTAGGCATTCGTGGACTTCCACATCAATGGCTAACTTCTTATTTAAAAGATAGATATCAACAGGTAGAAATATCCTATACTAAAAATAAAATACTTGAGCGTTGTCTTTCAGAAACAAAGCCACTTACTTGCGGAGTACCCCAAGGATCAATTCTCGGCCCTATACTCTTTTTATTGTATGTGAACGACATGTCATCATCCACATCAGATTGCAAAATGGTTCTTTTTGCTGATGACACTAATTTACTATGTAAACACGCCAATGCTCAAAAAGTTTTGTCTAACCTTTCGACTTGGTTCCATGCAAATCGTCTCATTGTAAACACTGACAAAACAGTGTCTATGTCATTTCACAATAGTATCACAAAATCTTTACCCCAGGTTTCTCTTTCTTTAAACGGAACACAATTAAAAACTGTTACAAATACAAAATTCTTAGGTCTCCATATTCAAGACAACCTCAAATGGAATTGTCACATTGACAATCTTAATTCCCAATTAAGCAAATTGTGTTACGCATTCCGAATCTTAGTTAACGCAGTTAGTCCACGTATTTCCCGTTGCGTATATTTTGCAAACGTTTACTCCCATTTACGTTACGGCATTACCTTCTGGGGTAATTCCGGTCAGAGTATTCAAACTTTCAGAATTCAGAAGAGGATAGTTCGGATAATTTGTAAATCTCACCCCCGAAACTCTTGTAAACCTTTATTCAAGGAATTAAATATCTTAACACTTCCCTGCATTTATATTTATGAAACGGTCGTGTTTGTTAAGACCGAATTACTGAAGTGCCACCCTTGCTTTATACGAAACAGTCTCGTTCACGAACACTATACACGCAATAGTAGTAATATTCATCGCCCTAGAGTGTCAACCACTCTTTGCCAAAAGGGACCATACCATTCGGGAATCGTTCTATATAATTCCCTGCCCAAGAATATAAAAGATATTATGAAATTGAATATCTTCAAATCCGCGGTTAAAAACTACCTCCTGCACCAGTGCTTCTACACTGTAAAAGAATTTATTGATTTTAACAAAAGTTAAATTCGTCTTGTGCTTTATCACGCCATTGCTGTAGTACTTTTTAAACAACTTATAACAATTTCAAAAACTATTTTCTTGCATGATTGTGTTGTCTTATGGCTCATATTAATTTAGTTTTATGTGTACTCAACATTGGCACGTTTGTGTACATAAATTCTGTAGCCCCATCCTGGCCCGGGTTTTTCTCCGGTTTTCCTTCGGGTAGAGGCGGATTTATCATACAGGTTCTCTAGGCTTTGTCTAGGGGCGGGTCTATTGTAACAATAAATCGTGAATTTAGTGTTATTTCAATTTTTAAGCACTATACTCAGAATAATCTATAGTTCGATAATAACTTACATGTAATTTTTTGCTTAAAATTACAAACATATTGACATTCTATTAGTATTATAACTCGCAGCTAACTTTTTATCTTATCTAGGAATTTTTGCTGAATTTTTTGAATCCGCCTCTGCCTTAGGGCCCTTGATCGGAATTGATGGGATGTTCCCTTGCTTGCTTCCGGAGAGTAAATTAGTTTATTGTCCTCTACGTGGTCATACGAAGTTTGTACTTTTTTTTGACAATAAATTTATTATTATTATTATTATTATTACTAGATGATTAGCAGGCTTTGCCTGCGATATTTCCCAGACTAATCATTTTTATACGAAGAAGAAAGTAAAATCCATATTCTAAGATCAAAATATTTTTACTTAATGTTTTATAAACATGTGCAGCATCCAAATTTTTTCACACTCATAATAGTACAGATTTAATACAAAACGTGACTGTATACACTACACCATCTCGGGGGTCGCGCCGGTAGAATTTTCGCTTCCGAGGCGTGACGCGGCTGCACCATTTCATTAAAATTCTTGTTGATTCAAAACTATTCGACGAAGTTTTACGATTTAAAGACGTTATTTATCTTGGTTAAATTCTCAAAACAAATAATTCATTAAATTTGATTATGTTTCATTGTTTCCTTCTCAAATTATTCTCTTAAATTGAAGTATTTTAACCCTTCTTTCTTTAAAAATTGTTTATCGATTATTTGGGTTAATTTTTGTAGAGAGACATATGCGCGAACGTTTTTGTAGAATTCTATGTGGTAAACAATATTGTCATTCATAGTTGTCACCTATCTCTGACCGTTTCGACAGCGTAAGCAAATATAACTCTCCTTTTTCCCGATTTTAACGACATATATTGTAAAAAAACATTTCTATTTTTCTTATCACACATTTAAAAAATAGAAGTTAGCCTATATTCGTCCTGCACATCTAAACCATCTCCTCGCCTAATTTCACCACGATCGTTTCAGAGGTTTAGTCGTGATCAAGTAACAAACAGATACGTTTTTGCGTTACACATTTATATATTAGTTTGGATTGTTAGAAATCGGGTGCGGGGAGTAAGGGTACAAAAAATCTAATAGTATCTTATGTATGACAAGGGGGTATCAACGATAATGGTCGTGTTATGTAATTCATGGACAACCCCCAAGACACAATATCAGTTGCTGCGATGGAATACGGCAAAAATACGCCCATTTAACTCCTCTAAAGACATCTTCTTAGGAGGTGAAATACGTGGAAGGTCAGCTCGAAGTATTTTCGCGCCGCGTTCCACTTGATCTGTAGCCCTCCTCCGGAGCGCAGAGTTTGATGACTCAAGAAGTTCCTTGGACTTCTCGCACCCACTGCGACCTCGGCGACGACGGGCGGTTATTCTTTTGTTTTTCATGGAAAGTCTACGTCAGCAGTGAATGGAGATGGCACTGACAAAGAAAGCCAGAGGGACGATGCGTGAACAGAAAACCGGCTGAAATACCGTAAATAAAACTTCGTTTAAAATGTGTAAAATTCTACTAGCAACAATTAAATATGATAGATGAAAATATAATTGCAAAAAAATACACATTTTAAAATAATTTAAATAAATGTACGAACTTTTTCTGGTTAGCTGTGTAGATTTGGAATAATTGGTCGACGAATAAATCTAACTCCCAAACTTATTACTCATATGTGTAAAGGATTACAGTATAAGGCATTATAAATCACTTACATGAAGAATAATACGAAATACATAGTAAAATAAACAGCAGAAGAAGGCTCAAATAAAGATCGAGGAAACGTGTGATTCTCTGTGAAAGAAGAAAAGAAAGTCCGTGTACAAAAGAAGTTATTACAATTTCTTTTAGCAACTTTCTTTATGTCAAATCTTAATCATTCCCCGTTTCTTTTCCCTTTATACAGACGCATGTATATGGAAACTTTTGTCCAGAAAGTAATGTTTTCAAACTTGCTTCGCGTTTATATAAAGGGCAATAAGAGTGTGAGGATTTCCTAGATAATAGATTGATGTTTCCTACAGACACTTGATCTTTCCCGAGAGATCGACGAAGTTCCCGAAACGTATGTACTCTAAACAATAACATTGCTCATCGGGTGTAAAAACAACGTACCTGCAAAATAGGACAGAAACATTCATAGGGTAGCAGTAGTAAACTTTGACCAATGCACAATTACTATGAGTACTTATATATTTTTTTAAGTTGGTTCAAATTATTATAACTTCAGTTGTTTAATTGCTTCATTTAATTACATTTTTCGCTCTGACGCAATTATCAACGGCTGAGCAATATTACTCACGGGTATCAGAGCAAGGCCACACTAGTGTAGCCTTGATCAGAGACAAATCTATCCATAAAGCAATAAAATCTATTTTTATCGATAAAGAATGTCTCATTTAAACTTTACTTAAATAATAAAAGCGAATTCAAAAACGGTCAACATTATAATAGCTGCTTATGGCATAAATAATACGAAGATAAAAACAAGTTATTGGAATGAAAGACGACTCCATCTCCACCCCTTGCAAAATGTTCAAGAAAACAAACGAAATACTGCCGCAGGAAACAAATGAAGCCACTTAGCGAGCTTATGGAGAGTAACTAGGAAATGTTGTACGAGCAAGAGATCGCAAGAAAAAGAGATTATAGGGAGAAAGAGAATGTGAAAAATAGTCTTCAGAAGAAAAAGAAAGGAAAAGTTGGATCACAAGAAAGCAATTTTTGTCACCCAATAAATCAAAAATAAGCCAAATACAAACTAGAATCGTAAACAAAAATTGATTATAAAATGAGGGTAAATTGGCATTTTCTGTCCCACCAAAAAACTCTAAAATACTTCTTTAAATGATCTTTATATGAATATAATTTTTTCTTGGTTTAAGTAGACCTGTAGAAGTGACAGAAGTTCTGAATGCTGGTAGTCGATTCATGACACCTTCCAGCGCAGATCCAGAGCGTAATCAGCTGTCGATCTCTTGGTTTAAGGAAGAGAATACTGCTCATGACTCGTCCTCACCGTCTAGTTTTGCCGGTTAACCGTAAAAGAAATTGTAGTGAAACAAGTCTAAGTATTTTACAAAGTAGTACTTTTGTTTCACAAGTTGAAGGGTGTTTCAAGAAACAAATATTGATGCTCCTAAACAATACAGCTGCTGACAGAACTACGCAACTCAACAATTATATTTCCGTTTCACAGATATTAATACTTAAATCGTTTTATAATATCAGTATTTTTTGTGTATCCGATCAAATATCACTTTTCTTTTCTAGTCCTCCAGGAGGTACAGCTGTATGACACAAATAGAGCTGCANAATAAAATAATTAGAAAGATTAAACTGAAAAACAGAGAGAGCTCATTCACAACCGCAGCTAACGCCAGGAGCAGGCTAGCCAATTCTAAGTAACGCTATTATCATTTTCGGACAAAAAAGAATCATCTGATCCTTAGATCGTGATTACGGCATCCTAAAATATAGAAGTCATTTAAATATAGTACGATTGTTACAAACGAACGAATATCGCAAGCACAAATAGAATTCAATGAAAACAGACTCTAGTCAAAAAATAAAATTAATTAATGATAGAAATCTTAATGAATCAAACTAGAATTTATCACAGAAGTATTACTTGAAGAGATGTTTAACGACAAATTTACGAATCAACTTCTGAGGTATGTGCAATTAAGTTCACTATTAATAAAGAAATACGGTATACGTAAACATCATATTCAATTTTTAGAAGAAAAGAAATTATTTTTAATTTAAAAAATGGGTTCCTCTAATAACAAATTGATAAGAATCTAACCGTAAATTATAGAAGCTATTCTTGCTGATAGTCAACACATTTTTCGAAATGACCAGAATAGTTTGATATAACTACATAATAACACGTGTACTGGATTATTGAGAAGTTTATTGGACTTCAAATGAATGAAAAATTATATGTCCAGCATTAATTGTATTTGACACTTCTTTTCTTTTGCTCTTAATCTGTGAAGTCTGCTCTTAAAACTGCTTAAATGCTTTCGACTGACCACTAACTGCTGCAGAGGAGTTAAAGCGAATGCAGCGGAGGGTTTATGCACTTCGTCCAAATTCACTAGCGCATTCTTCCGGGATTTATTTGTGTCTTCGTCGAAGTATTATACGCAGCAATAAATTAGAGGGGGCTTTGGTCTCACCGCCAGTCCCAGACACAGATCAGTGACGGCGGAAAGGAAAAGTGGAGATCGAACTTGAAGGGCTGGTCAATCGTCAACAATTGAAGTTTCGCACTCAAAAGTTTTCTAGCTTTATTTATTTTATTGTTTACTTCACTGTAATAAATGTAATGTGAAAAATGCAGTGACGAACCACGTGAATGATTACAAAGTAATTTACTCTCCAGAAGAAAGCAATGCACCATTCCATCAATTCAGATGAAGGATAATTTCCAATTTGGAATAAGAATTACCTTAATAATTAGAAATTAAAATTACAATTAAAATTATGAAATAGAATCACTGATTTAAAATGATCTATTGTACTTTAATAGTTATGAAAAACAAATTGTATTTAGAATCTCTTACGCATTAGTGACTAACTTTTGACATATATTCTAATACTCCGTCATCTCAAAGAATATTTCGGTGTCAAGAGGCGACAGGTGTCAATATCGTCTTCAGAGACAACGTGAGGACACCATATAAATAGACCCAGAGATCTTACGCACCAGTTGTTCGAAATGGAAAACGAAGTTTGGTATCTCTGTCTTTGTCGCCCATCGACTTGGGTGGGGGAACTCTATTGCCCTGTCTGACTGCTGACAGCAGCGCAGAAGTCTTTCTGCACAAATACCTAGTCCCTCTAAGTGGGTGTGCGAGAGAGAGGGCGATACCAAAATAGTATCTCCTGTCACATGTTATGACGGACAACCCACATCAGAGACCGCTGGGTCTATTTATATGTACGTCTATGGAGAACAGCTCTTAATACAGTTCTGCTAACTGCTAATCTCTCAAACCTCTGAAACATGGGTTACGGGATACGATAATGTATATGCTTAATACAATGTGAGCATTCGAAATATACCTTATAAGACATAAAAACTTTTAAAATTTGAAGAGAAACATACTTTCCAACTCTTTTAAGTAGGTGAAACTTTCGGTGAGGTGATAATGGCAACAAGTCGGGAATCGAACTCGGGCCTCCTGCTTTGATTGCACGTATGTTAACCACTACACCACCCGTTCGCCCTTAGATGTGGGTTGAAATGACGTACAGTTGTGGAAAGCGAACGGGTGGTGTAGTGGTTAACACCCCTGAGATCAATGCAGGTTCCCGGGTTCGATTCCGGACTCGCCGCTATTTTCACCTGACTGAAAGTTATCACATATCTTCTCCACGTGTAAGGTACACGGAAGAAATATACGCATCTTTTAAATAGATTTTTTTTTACTTTAGAAGAAATCTATATCTATTTTTTAAATATATTATAGAGGTCCCCGAACATGCTGAAAAAATATTTAAAGTTTTATTCGTCGTTTTCCTGCATCCCGATACTGCCAACTGCGTCATGGGTATAAAGGCTTATGAACGGTGCATTGTGAATTGTAACTTTATTTTTATTATTTATTTTTTATTGGGGCTTAAGGGAACGCCAACGTCTAGGTCATTGGAACCCTTACTTTATAAATACTTTCTTCATAAATGACAGTTTTGTCCAAAAATTTCCTTGCCAGTTACAAATATTCATAGAACTAAAATACAAATTAATTTAAGTATAAACAAAAAACATACTTTAGAATTTTGTATAGTAGCATTATCCGGAAGTACTACGTTGAAAACATAGCGTCCTTCCATAACAGTAGCGTACATATAACGTATGAGATCCGGACCCCTCAACGTGTTTGCAAGACATTTTAGGGATTAAGTAAAAGAATTTGAAATTGAATTTGGGGTTCTTATTGATGAGATCATCTACTAGATATTTTACTTTTATAATAAAATTATAGTATATTTAAGTTAATTTTCGTCGTTGTATTTTTTTGGCGATCAATTTGCAGGACGAGACCCCGGGCGGACCGCTCTCCACACCTCCGGCTAGCTACGCTACTCCTCTGCAACAGAAGCTGCATACCAAATCCCTCAAAGCGTCTATTACGACCACACACAGCTACGGCTTCTACTGGGCTCCCGCAAAACATAACCATGCGTTTCATTACACTTTCATGTCAAGTTTAATATCTAACGATCCGATAACTCCTTGGAAAATTAGAGAGCATAGTATAAAACAAATAATACACGAGAATAATCGCTTCTTTTATTCGAAATCTAAAATTTCTTCTACTAACTATGCAATAAAGGGACAAAAAATTATTTCACCAACTGAACTCTACCAACGTTTTACGTGGCATAAAACAAAACAATCAAATAAACGTGCGATCGTCTAAGGATGTGGGGGGATGATAAAGTGTTTGGTGGGAAAATAAGAGAATGTTAAGGCCTTACTATTCACTCGCACCTTGGTAATATACACGCATTGTTGAATTCTTACCACAAGAAAATACAACACGACCAAGTTAATATGTCAGTACATATTGAAATTATCAGTAATTTTTTAAATCGGAATAAATCTACAAACAAACAAGTAATACAAATGACACATGTATTTGTGCAAAGAGTAGTACATGATCGATCGCACGACTTAAAGAAGTAATTTGTTGAAGAGAGTAATTTCTTGAAGGGCAGTTTATTCATTGCTGCACTCGTTAAATCATTCCTTAACTGCATCCATCTTCATTTAATTCAATCAACACAAAATGTTCCCCTCGGGATGCCGTTGAAATTTATCTAGTGACTGACTCATGCAATTTTTTTAAGTGTTCCACTCACCGAACGTTTTTTCTTGTCTGCTAAATCCGAACATTTTTTGTTTTAGATGTTAAGAAATCTTATCTTCGAAAATTAGGTTTGAAATATATGCCTCAAAATTTAATGAAAAACAAAGTTATTGTCAACCTAAAATTATTTATTTACCAAAACCGGCATTCCACACACAACCCTCCAGGGCAGAGGTCACTGAAGGTGACAGCATAAGTAGTCGAAAGCCGGTTTTGGCAAATAAATAATTTTCGGTTCACTATAACTTTGCTTTTCATTAAAGTAAAAACCGAATACAACACCACTATCTCAAACTTTAATTGATGACGCCAATGAATATAACCAAAATTCCGCAAATTCGGTATCCGTCGTTGGTACAAACGCCAATCATTCAGCACAGCGTCAATGAATGGTAAATATAATAAATTTTCCTCTAAAAGAAATTATTTGTCGCTTTAACTCTTACCATTACTCCACATTTGTATCATACTCTGACGTTGATTCATTTGTACACTGACGCAGCAATTCCACATCAAACTGCAGGAAAAACAATCTGATAGTTCTATGAGCTAGATTTGTTTGTTTATTCTTCACTACAATAGAGCTATTTACGTCTACCATATGGAAGGTTCCTTCCCGAATAACATGAACCCCCCAGGGAACTTACATCTAGTAAGTACGTGTTTGGCAAACAGGGGGCCCCGAGCTGAGTCTGGCATTACTTCCACTTACTTGTGCGAGGCTCCTTCCTTTCTCTTTCCTGACCTCCCTCGGTCACCTCTTGTTCTTTTCGATCCCGACGCTAAGGTAATTTTCATTTTCCTCTTTCTTCTTCTTCTTTTTTAAAAATGTTTTAAGTAAAGTCTTGAGATATGTTGATATTTGAGTTTTGAGTTGTAATTCAGGAGGGATTTTAGTGGGTAGAGTTGAGTCATTCGGCGAGTCCCACACGCGGGGAGAGTCATGTTGGCTCTCCTTAGTGCGTAACTGCATTTTCCCCACCTGTACTAGTTTTTAGGACTCTAATGACCTCGATGTCGACGAGCCGTAAAGTCTCACAAAAAAATAACATGAGGATATAGTTTGGTAAATCATACTACAAGAATGTAAAATAATGATGCAATTTCGTACGTAACATGTAACTACGTTATTTATGTAGAAACGTGACGAAGGTCGGAATCCCGGAGAATTGTGAAGAAAAATGCAGTAATTTGTCAATTAAAAGTAGTTAAATTTTATGTCTTCACTGTAATCATAGTTAGGTGGAAGAGATGGCAAGCATTAACGTCTGAACCTAGCCCTAAACCAAAATAAATTAAATTAAAGCATGTGAGATACTCTATAACAATTTGTTTTTATAATGAAGTCTTACTTTTTTAATTGAAGTACTTGTAAATGTAACGTGCTATTGAAGCTTATCTACATGGGGCGAAAGGAGGTACGATGTGGGTGGTAGGGCTATTGTTAGTATGTGGATTGGTTATCTGCTTTAACTTGGCCCACGCGTGGGTGTTAGTAGGAGTAGTAAGTAATAGAGTTAGTGACATTAGGAGTAGTAGGAGGTGGATAGAACGAGGAGGGATCGCTTTTTAGTAGTCTCTGCTATATGAACTGGGACATTAATGTGAAAAGTTTAAGTTTTTTTATCTTAAGTCACCGGAGAGACTTAAAGAAATTCTTACTTTGAAAATATAATACATTCGATGGAGGGTATTTGGGGAAAAAGCTGTTTTATTGGTATGCTTTCTATTCAGTTTCATTGAATCGTAGGTCTTGAACATACTTATCGCTCTTCAATATTAAGTTAATCCTCAGAGCAACATAAACTTGCAAGTTGCTGCTCCGAACAGCGGCAGGAACTTCACCCTGCAGCGCCTTTTATGCAGCAAAGCCCTTCTGGGAAGGAAGGCTGCAAAAGGTCGCGTGTTCCGTCTCGTGATAATCCTTGACCCTGCGTCCAGGGCTTAACACTCAACTTCTTCTTTGGCAGGGCTGCCAACTTGCACGCTTTGCGAACTTTGTGCCGCTGCAGGTTTCTTGCGTGTCGCAGAGGGCCATGAATCGGGTTCTGGAACACAGACGAGCTTCTACACGATAGAACACGAGCAAAACACGCGCGCCTCTCAACGCTGAAAAAAGCCTTTTAGCTATGCACACCTCTCAACTTTCTGATTACAAAGATAATTATTTTATTTATATAGTTACTACTTAAGAATAGACGCTACTAGTCTCATTTAACTTGACTTCCATACAAATGAAATGACTGACATGTCTGCTAAGTAATAAAATAAATTCGTTAAGAATTAACTACTATTTACTAGCTAGGGATATAGTCAATTTTCGTGAGTTGTACGTAAGAAGGGACACATTCTTGAATTTGTATAGTTTCATAAACTTTGAGTTCTTAAATACTTGGTACTCGACAAAAGGTCCGTGGCGGTGCATATGTCCCAACCTATAAAGATTGTTACATAGGCAGCTAAATTGGTGGAACCAAATACGTACAGCACATGAGGGCTTTCTCTAATTACATTTTTTAGAGTTCGATAACTCGCTAAGCTTCTTTCGAACAAATGTTTTTTTATTTCTTTCAATAAACCATTGGATTCACCCTTTTCTATGTGTAATTATCGAAAAATGCATTGAAAGAAACTGACGTAGTTTCTCAAATAAACGAAGAGACTATACTTTAAGAGATATGAATTCAAATTTTAATTGATACGTTGAATGAAAATGGGAGGCGGGACCGAGATTTGAACCTGGGACCCGACGTTGCCAAGAAACTCTGGTGATGTCAGGTACGAACAATCCGGTGCTAAACTGGGCAGAATAGTTATATCAATCCGATTGTAGTTACATGTTAACGCATAATACAGTATCTACTCAATCATATCAATTTTCTTTTAACAAGAGTATAAAATAAGAAGTTAAATGGAGTTTTAAAACTCGTTTTTATACTTTCAAGAAACTCAATCTCTTCAATCGATCATTTTCGTAGTGTTCAAATTATTTTTCCGGTGCACAATTACAGCTTTCACACGGGTTTCGGAGATTACTTTGGAATGCGCCGTAGATAACTGGAAAAGTTTCCAACACAATGGGTCACAAAAGCTGTCTTATCCAAGAATCTAAAAATCACACCAACAAACTGAAGGTATTGTCAGATAAGAGGAAGCTCTCAAATAGTTTCCGCTGACGTTAAATGAATGGAAAGAGAGAGAGGGAACGGAACGATCGTCTTCTGTCTTAGTCTCATTTTCCCTCTCAATTGTTATCTTTTCTTCCAAAAGAAAAACGCTCACTTCTCATTATTAGCCCTTGACGACTCCACACGAAATCCCTTTTAATAGAATCCTACAGAACTTCTAGATATTTCACGACGTCATAAATCTTGCTAATTGTTACTAAACGTTTAAAAAGTTTGAAATACCTATTCCATGTTTCCAGACAAAACAAACTTGAAGGGTTGTGTGACACAAACAGTAGCTCTGTGCTAATACAACTTTTGATAATTTATTTGCCTATGTGCCATATAGAATCTTCTAGGAGCGTTTTCAAATTAATACCCTGAAGGTTTCATCGCTTTTATTTTTATACGTTTTATTAGTTATATATTCTAAGTATTTAAGTTTTAATGACCATGGAATGGAGTTTACGAGAAACATATTTAGCTAATCCTCTTCCCATCATGACAAACACTTTCTTTATTCATGCATTAATGAATCAGACAACTAACAGTTTCATTGTGTTATGAAAAATTAAAAATCAGAAAAGCTAACTTTCTCATAAGTAGGAAAACGTTGTGTTGTTTAAGAATGTTTTTTCGTGCATGCTAGATTCTCTAGATAAACTAGAATTACAGCCTTTTAAAATTTTAAATAGAGTATTGTGTACTGAATTTTCTCAGATTTATTTAAAACAAATATAAATTCTTAAATTAATTTAAATTAACTATTAATACTCATCGGGGGGCGGATATACTTCCAGGTCGGACGTAGTCACATTTCAATGTCGCAGATCCAGTTGAAGTGCTCTAACACAAAATGAGGAAAGAACTTCCAAACTACTTCCTCACGAGGTTTACTCATTGTCAGGTTGCTTTCTGTTACTCGTAAAACCTAGTTTCAAGTACCAACAATCTGTCTATTAGTGACCAATTAACAGACAGTGCAACAACAAAATTCATTTTCTCAAGGTAAATAGAAAGAAAAAAACATCGTTGAAAAAAAGGAATGAAAGTAATAACCGGACCAAATATTAGGGAAATTTAATCAGTCTGGGCATAACTGATACTTTTTTTAATTCACTAATTGAAAATAATCAAGTGCTGAATTAAGCACGGTTAAATCACGCATCTCCAGTTTCATCCTTCGGCGTTCTTTTCACTACTGTCAGGTTCTAAACATTGTAACCTCCAAGACATCGACGTTGTTATTCCCAATCCAATGTTTTTCGAGGTGAACGTAGCACAGTATGTCGGATATTAATAAAATTGTGATCGTGCACACCTTCGCGACAAGGGTTAAACGGTTATTCTCGTATGAGATTACAAACCACTTCGAATTGCGTTGCAAATTGAGGCGCCTTCAGTTTTGTTATATTGATCACTGATCATTTTGTTATATTGATTATTCATGCGTCGCGTTCATGAGAAGAGGACTGGGACTCGGCTCTACATTGGACAAATATGGATAAGTAATACATCGATTGGCGACTGATGTAATCGATATGTTCCATTAATTAGAAGTTATGTAAATGAAAATGACATAAAAATTTTAGAAAAGGTATTGAAAACAGTACAGGGTTGTTTATGATTTAGAATTATTTAAATCCTTAATAGCGTTCATTCGGTAAATCTCTATTGCAGAATACCTAAAAGACAAAAAAGAGAGAGATGAAGGGCCAACTTATTGTCTAAAACTACCTTCTCTTTCTCGCCTGTTAGAGATAAGAACATTCGTAGGGCAATTTGACAAACAGTTGGATGGAATAGATATTTTATTAGGAATGATAGTCTTCTGACACATGAGATATCGATACTTCGTGACTAATGAGACTTGTGACTGATGGTTAAGCATTCTCGAAAGTGATTAACTACGTCACTTCCCATCGCATCGTGTTAGTGAGGCGCGTTATCTTCATGTGTCAAGCTATTTTGTTTTCCGATTATACAGTTATCGTAGTACGAAAGTATACTTAACTCAATGATACTCAATGTGAACGGATTCGTTCTCTCAAAAACTCACCCACACAACTGACGAGACAAATCACAAGAATTGCTTTAGGTATCATTTTGAATGAAGCTCTCTTTCTAGACAGCTCGTCTTCTAATAAATTACTCAAATACGTTTTCCGATGTTGCATTATTTACGAAATGTATCGTGAAAAATGTTATACGGTATTGATGGTGTTAGGTCAAATGTTACGAACAGTGAGTTTTTATGTGATTTTTCCTCGATGTAAGATTCATAATTATTTACGGCTATGTTTCCGATGTTAGGATTAAAATTGGAATTTTTAGTGGGAAACTTCAAATACTTTTATTCGACGAACAAAAACAACTTTTTGATGTGCATTTCGTTTTACGAAAAAAATACCGAATCCTGTAGATGTAACTTAAAGAAAACATTTACATACAAATTCCACTCATTTCACATTCGCGAATCTCACGGTCTCTTCGCCATCTTCGCAAACAACCGGAAAACAAAGAAGAAACGCAGGCGCCATGTTGGCTATAAGCGCGGGACGTGCCTCAATTATTTCGTGGGCGTGAGGCGATAATATGCGGCACGGGTAGAGCGGCAGATTCCTCCTCTCTCCCCCCGGCGCCAAGAACCATTGCGATGTCGCCAAGTTAGACACTCGCGTTACCCGACATGCAATGCGAATACAAACTACGACAGACTATAGGAGGATCATAGTCTCAATGCTTTTATTCCTCACGGAGGGGTCGTGTACCTTGTAATACATTCACAAACGCTTCCTCTTGTTTTATAATACGCGATAGAATAATATTTAGGGTGTTTTTCTTATAATCATTTACTTTCTACCCCATTTTAAGAAATATCCCTTTACTCAATGCATAAATATTAATTAATGGTTTCCAAAACTCTTGAAATAGTAAGCTGATATGGAAGTAAATTACAATATTTTACTGAAAAAATTACAATATTTTACTGTACGAAACTTTCAAGCAAAATTGTATATATGCAGTTGGAATACATACTAAATTAACTTTTGGTCAGTTTGAAATTCATTCAGTTGTGATTTAATTTCTGAATTACCAAGTTATATTATTTTTTTTACTTCATCCAATTATTGAAGAGAGGGAACATTCGCTGGTTTGAGTAGAAATACAACATTACTACTTTCAAATTTTGGAAAAGTACGCATTGATTACAAAAATTCGAATAAAAATTATTAATACAAGAAGTAACGGCAAGTTTTAAAAAAAGGAACTCATGATATCATCCTGAACGACCAATTGCAGGCAGTATGAGCTCAAAACATCATGAATAAAGAATAAAAATAATATTTTTTTTCTCGTACATCTAAAATCCCCTTGAACATCTAAAATCCCCTTGATAGTTTTCCTGGACTCTGTAAGAAGACATTAGATTTATATTATTTCATTGACACAACACTTTCACTGTATGTACGGCGTATAAAATGAGATATGGAAAGAAAAGTGAAAGATGTTTTAGTCTTCCGATCACGATTCTGCTCCACAGTCAATAAAATAATTGGCCCTTTCGATTTCAAGCAAGACAAATGCCGATCGCATCCACAGATTGGCAACCGCCTACCCCACCTCTTCGTCGCCGTCTCCCTGTCCAGAAGACGAACGGCGCGTAATTGCTAATTAATCGCATTTCCTGTCGAGCTCCACATTTCTGCTCGCCAGCTTCCGTCACAGCACATCGCCATGTGGAGTACAGCTCTGTCTCATCCCCAATTTGCTTGATTTTTCTCGCAGTACCTCCACATTGGATCAAGAAGAACGCTACAGAAATAAAGACACGTCCATAAGAAATACAACGAACTATATTTCAAAGATATTCTCAAAAGATAATAATAATAATAATAATAATAATAATAATAATAATAATAATAAATGTTTTATTTTGGTTGACAGGGTTAGGGGCATTAGGCTATCTTACACCCAACCAACAATCATATACATACAAATGCAATGAGATAAATATAAACATGAAAATACAATAAAATAAGACAAGAGACAAAATAATAATCATACATGATACATAAAATAGGATTATAATACGTAAAAACAAAACAAACATAGAAAAGGAATCACATAATCTCACTGAAAATGATAATTAAATTAATTAGTAAGAAACACAACTTTTGTACTTTTCTCTCTGAACTTCGTAGGACTCGACAATGATCTGGCGCTCTCAGGTAAAAGATTCCACTCTCGGGTTGCCGAAACGAAAAAAAGAGTGAGTGAAGATGGAAGTTCTGTGAATAGGAAGGACAAGTGAGGTACTACCTTGTGCACGAGTATTGCTGCAATGATGAGAAGAGATATTAGTGAAGAAAGAGAAGAGATACGAGGGTTCAACCGTTGACAGAATTCGGTAAAGGAGACAGAGCATATGCAATTTTCGTCTTTCTTGAAACCGAGGCCAGGCAAGTTGTTCATAGTCAGGTGACACAAGGTGACACAATATAGTCAAAGTACTTTAAATTGCACACGAATTTCAGGCGTCTTGGGCTACCTGAAGATGGTTTGCTAAACCTGAAACTAAGTCGCAGAAAACTATACCACAGTAATCTAGATAGGGCATAACGAGACTATTTATTAATTTTATTTTCATTTGTTGGCGGAGAAATTATTTAAATTTGGAGAGAGAGTGTATCGTTGAAAAAACCTCTTTTAGAGGGTGATATAGTTTGTTCTGACCACGACAATGTTTCATCCATAATTACCCCAAGGTTCCTTACCGTTGACGAAAACGGTATAGTTAATGTATTCAATTCTATCGGTGATAATTTATCTTTGTTTATTTTTCGTAAAAGTTTAGGTTATCCTAATAGTATTACCTGGATGTCATAAGATGTGAAACGTAGAGATATCCGACATTAATGATATATAAACATATGCCACATTTACATTTCATCACGCAGCCATGCTATTCACTATATAACTTGCATAACTTATCCAGTAATTTTGAAGAAATTTTTACTTGAATTTTTAACCAACTTTCTTTTGTGACTTGCTCGTCATATAGTTCGGTGACATTTAGGGCCACCCATGATGTTCGTCATGAGCAGTTGGCTCTAAGTTGTTATTTCGTTTATTATTAACTTGCGTTTTTTGTACCTAACCTCACAAATCACGAGCTGGTGCCAAAAACACATAACCTCACAAATCCCGAGATGACTGTCTCTTTGAGTTTGAGGTTTATATCACTGAAGTTGGCATCATTTTTTTTTATTTGTTTTGGCAGCCATGTTGAATTTTACCTCTCCACTTTTACATGAATATCACTATAAGTATGATCTTGGGTCAAAGTCTACTAGGAATCTTCGTCAATCCAAGGAGATGTTGAAAGATTCATCGAAGTACTTTGGATCATCCATAATTCCTACTAATATAGGAATGAGTAAATAGAAAACGTGTCTGTCTGTTTGCTACTTAACAACGACTAAACCACAGAATAGATCGTGTTGAAATTTGACAAGGACGTAGTTAAGATGTTCAGAATGAACATAGACTAACTTACATTTTTAAATCCGTAAAAAGAAAAACAGAAAATTATTTTCACAATAAACGTCGATGAAAACGGTAAAAGAGGTATATTTACTTACGCTACCTAAACGGTTAGAGATAGATGACAGCTATGAATGGTTATATTGTTCGCCTCAAACAGTTTTACAAAAACGTCCGCGACAGCATATGTCCATCTACAAAGGTTTACCTACATTATCGATAAAACATTATTAAAAATAGAAGTGTTAAAATACTTCAATTTAAGAGAGTTATTTAAGGAGGAAAAACTCAATCATCAAATTTAATGGATTATTTGTTTTGTGCATTTAAAAAAGATAAGAAACGTCTTTAATACGTAAAATGTCGACGAGTAGTTTAGATTTTACAAGAATTTTCATGAAATGGTTCAGTCGTGTCATGCCTCGGAAGCGCAAATTCGACCGGCGCTGTTCCCGCGAGTCGATGTAGTGAATGCAGTCAAGTTCTGGATTAAATTTGTATTATTATGAATTTGAAAAATTAGATGCTGTACATGTTTTTAAAAAACAGTAAATAAAAGTATTTTGATCTCGCAATATAGGTAGATTTTATTTTCTTCCGAGTAAAAGAAGATATGTCTGAGAAAAATCCGGAGCAACGCCGGATAATCAGCTAGTTGACTTATAAGATATAGACCCGGCGATGTTATGCACCGGTTATCCGAAAGGGAAAACTAAGTTTGGTGTCTCACACATCGACTGTGTAGGGGAACTCGACTCCCCTCTCTGACTGTTGGCTGTTGCGCACAAATCCCTTACCCCCTCCAAGGGGGTGGGCGGTCGATACCCAACAATATCTTCTCTCTCGTGTCATTATGAAAAACCCATATTACATACCGCTGGGTCTATTTCATATACGTGTATACTTTGGACGCGCAAAGAGAAAGCCACTTCTTCAGGTAAGCGACTTGGAGTCGACAATCGTTGATGATCATAATGTTAATGATAAACTCTATAAATGCAAGTAGTTGCGCCCTCGGTCCTCAGCCGTCATGGAGGGCAAAAGGACTCAGAGCACCAAGGTCGTTCCAAGTTGTCCTTCCCCGCTGTGCCCTTCTGCGTTGAGGGAAGAAGTGTTAATTGCACCAATGGGTGTTTGGGGAGAAGGGAAGGGTCGTTATGCAAAACGGATGCGTTCGCGTTGCGGTCGAAGAATATGTTGTGTAGCGTGTCCAAAAGTTTGTCTCTCAATTTCTCTCATTTTGAATTCTTGGAAGCCCGAGAGTCGGGAGAGAATGGTTACAATTCCACAGGGAGTAAACCTGATGAAGAACAGTAAGAACACCACTTCTCAATACTTGATGTTAATAAGGACAGTCCATGAATTGCAAAACACAACTGTAAGGATTTTCTCTGAAAATATATTTTTTTCTCTCTCGTATTCAACCGTATAAATTATTCGAGTATTTCTATGTTATTTTTATTCCGTAAAATCTAAAACCGCTTAGAAAAACAGGTTTTCCGTTAAAAAAATATTATTTTAATAAGTTTCCACACGCACACATAGCGACTTCTCTTCCTAACATGAATGTTTAATCCACTTTTATGTGCATTCAATGCTTCAAATTGCTCTATTCTTTCCAAATTCTAGTCCATGTACTAAATCCACGCGGTTTCTGCAGCGTATATTTTGTCAAATTTATTACCATACACAATATGGCATTATGTTTTGGGGTCACTCAACACGAAGCATTCAAACTTCTAGATTGTAAAAGATAGTAGTTCGGATATTGCTCGAATCTTACTTCCGAGAATTATGCAAACCTTTGTTTAGGGAGTTAAACATCCTAACTAACCCTTGCTTGTTATTTCTGAATTAATAAAGTACGACCCTCATTCATTACAAACTCTCATGTTCACCAACACAATACTCGGAATAAAAAAGTACTTACAAGTAGCATTTCAACCACTCTTTTTGCAAATTAGATAATAGATAATATTATTCAAAAATAATTCGGTGTAACTCTGTTACAAATGAAATTAAGATAACACGAGAATAAATCTCTTCGAATCCGCGGATAATACCTTCCTACCATTAAATCGCTTTTGTAGTGTTTAGAATTCATTGTCTTTAAAATTTTAATTTTTAATTAAATATCAGTAAATTAGTGTATTATTATATTTGTATTAAATTATTAATATGAGAAAATTAATTAATAGTCCATTAATTTATAGTTATTAATTATTACATTCAACATTTATTCAGTATAAATTCATGTCAAAGTATAAAGTAATAATATGAATTCATTCGCTTTTGAATTCGTTCTATACTTTATCAAATCATATTCAAAGCACTTTTAAAATCAGTTGATCGCAATTCAAAATGTCAAAATAACGGTGAATGTAGGAAGAGGATAAATACATACTTTCACTGCAACAAAAATTGTACATGGTCACTAGGTTAATATTCTGAAAATCAAAATATATTTATCCATGTAAGAGGAAATTGTTTAAATAGTTTATCTCGCAATCAATCCGTTTTTAAATTTGGGATATTTTGGCCAATTTGGGAATACCGGATGTATGTGAAAATACGATCAACGGAGAAAGCTCGAGTTTAAGGTAAATCAAATTTGACTTACATATGTAAGGCAACGAAGTTATAGGACACTTTTATAAACTGGAAAGCTGTTGTTTTTTGGTTGTTTTTTTTTTGAAACACAATGAAAATACTACAAATTTAACGAAACACTAAGAAAGACATTGTGGGATCCCGTGTTCCAAAAACGGGACAAACGGTTGATTAGAAATAAACTACGATTCCTATTTAATATCAAATTTCATTATAATAGAAAACGATTTAAAATCTACACAATTAATGTATAACGGCACGTATTTATTAAAACAATTAACGTAAAAATAATGTTTTTTAAATCAACCAAGGAGTAATTACAATTTCAGAAAAATGTGGATCTGTTTTATTATTCAACGGAATGACAAATATTGTCATACCTGTGTTCTCAGTATTATTTCATGTTATGTACAGTGTATATTAAATTTAGTATTAGAGATAGGATTAAACCACCTTAACTTATTGAAATAAGTTATAAAATAATATTAAAATATTGAAATGTTTATATGTTTCAGTAATTGTTCATTTTCTGATCTTGGTTATGTGAATAATTCCTTAAATTTAAGCTATTTTATCACTATCAGTATATCGCTCAATTATGATCATCACTAGAGAAAGTCACTGTTTACGACGGAACTAGTTATAGAATAAGAGAGACAACTGTTAAGTAGATCAGACACCATCCGCTATTGATTGTTGTCCACTATTTATTGTTGTGTCAAATTTGCATGCCGTCCCAAACGGGATTACATCCTTGGATGTAAACTTCATTAATCAAAAAGGTGTAAAGTGAGCTAGTTCAAGTTGTTATTTTATTAAAATAAAAATGTTTAATTATTATATACGTACTTTTAAAAATGAATTTATAACAAACTTATTCATTTGTTAAATAACATCGTTAATAAATATTAAATCCACCACTGGATCTTTGAACGGAATTGATGGGATGGTCCCTTACTTGTTTCTGGAGAATGACTTATTGTTTATTGCCCCCAGGATCGTATGCAGTTCTCAGCTGCACTTTTACAATAAAGTTTGTTTGTTTATTTATTTATTTACGTATTCATTCCCGATTGTCCCGGGGGTACGCTGAGGAGGCCATACATTTGATACGCAACGACGCTATGCTCTGCAGCACTGATACCCAATACGATAGTGGATCACATCTAAGAAGGTCCTGATCTTAATTTTGGCTTTCCATGAATGGAATAATCCACATGGTATGTCATAACTGTTATTTATCCCGTATTAGGGAATATCGTGAGAAAGTTTTCAATTGCTTTTCTGCTGGTGGAAAGGGGTTTTTGAACGGTTGTCAATCTCCTAACAAAAAAGAAACAAACTGGACATTACTGACCGGATATTTGAGATTTAATCTTAACTAAATGCCAAATGTTGAAAATTTGTTATTAAAGCATTTGGTTTATCCTTCCCACTAAAATCATTTAGTTTTTGTTTAGTTATTTTGTGTAATAGATACTAAATTTTAATTTGGTTGGTTTTAATTTGAATTCAATTAATAAATGTAAAAACATTAACATGTACTTTTTTATGTTTTTCCCCCTACAGTTAGAAATTTAAATCTTTCAAAGCGAGTAGCACTATACCAGATGTCAAAACACTTTTCAAGTCGATGAATTAGCAAAAATTCATTATTAGATGAGCAGGGGGTCTGCCCAAAACCGAAAAACATGGCAATTGGTCCACGAAACAAAAATGTTTGGGGGTGTCTGCTCCAACAGAATCCGGCGTGTGCTACGCGGTACTTGAGGAGTAATAGGCAACGGTTTGACCTGTCGAATGTCGCTCCTTTGACTAACGATCTGTGAGGAGAGCATGGTTCTCCAGACTGACGCGCCACGTTTTCTCTTCTTCCTCCATCCCTCGCTCGAACGCCTTAGGTCGAATGACGCAGTGAGGGTTGAAGAGGGGGAGGGGTTCACCATCTGGAATGCATGCCCCGCTAGCAGCACAGTCGTCTTCGTCTGGAATTCCGCCCGCGCTAGAAGACACCCCCCCCTCAGCACCGCCACCCCTTCCAACGACGCCGCCTCCTGCACCCCAAGCGCCTCGGGGGAAATTTGACAACGTTGGTGGCGATCCCTGCAGGAATTCTGACAAGTGCGTCTGCAAGACGATTGAGCGCTTTGGTACGTGGACAAGATGGACGAGATGCTGCAGGCGAACACTGATAACAAACTTCACATGAGGGGGGAAGCACATTTCGACGTGTGTTATTTATCTAGCAGGGTCTAACGGTCGAGATTGGAGTCAATTTTTTTATATTATTTCCTGTATTTTCAATCTAGGAATCTTCTCCAGTCATCATCATTTTGCGAAATCAATTTAAGGAGATAAAGAAATAAAACACTTTTCTTATTGTTGGAATGAAGAATTTACCAAATAAAATATTGTATTAACTCTTGATATTTCATTTTATTTTATTTTATTGACTGACTTCGCCCGCATTTTGGATTTCACCCTTGCAAGTTTGCTGGTCGATTTCACCCCCAACTGCCATTTGGGATTTCGCTCTATCCAGGATCCAAGTACTGGACAACGATGCTCTTGCTTTCCTCAACAAAATGATTTCTAATGGGATGAGCTCAGGGTTACTCTCTATTTCAGAGTGGTTAAGTGAAAGTGCGGAAGTGAAATTGTGATGGTGCGCACCACTGAGTCAAGGACAACGCGGTGAGGCTATTTTTGTACAATTAAAGTGAAACCAGCACTCTAACGATGCCTTACAAAGAGAGATGCTTACCGTTTTATTACTGTGATGACGTTTTTTATTATTTTCCATGATGTATATTAAGTGTCAGATTTTTGGAAACCCCGCAGAGAGTGAAAATTTCGAGAGACCTGCAATTATCGATGCGTAAGGTAATGTGATCCGCAGATGAGTAATATGCCAAAAAAATATATCAGCTCTTGATACTTTATTTTCTTGTTCGTTTGTATTACATTTTACTTTAAGAAAGTCCCTTCGTCCAAGCCCCCTGTATGTGTATTTGGCCCAGTGAGCTTTCTGGTAGGTCTCATTCCAGATGCTCTTTGGGAGTACGCCGCAACCAGACTCAAAGCGTGTATATCTCCCGGGTATTGATAACAATGTGGAGTTTTCATACACAATCTAATGCTTTTTATGGAATAAACTGGGTAATTCTCTATTTTTAACGTGATACAGCGAAAGGGTCGAAGTGAAATTTTCACATCCTGATCCGTATTTTTTTCCGGTTTTCCAGCGCGTAAAGGCGGATTTTATAGATAGGCTCGCTAGTCTCTTTCCTAGGGACGGCGGTATATTATAATGATTAATCTTGAATTTTTTGTTTTTTTAATAACCTCGATTTATGAACAATATTTTCCAAATGATCTATTGTTTGATGGTAATACGTACTTGTGAAATAACATTTTTGAGTTTTATTAAATACAAATTTTTTGGTATTTTCTTCATATTATAATATGTAGCTAACTAATTTTATTCTTATCTTAAGATATGCTGAATTGTCAAATCTGTCTCTACCTCAGGGTTCTTGATCGGAGTTGGTGGGAGGGTCCCTTTCTTGCTTCTTGTGAGTAAATTTGTCTATTGTCCTCCACGTGGCCAAAGGGAGATTGTAACTGCTTTTCTACAATAAATTTATTATTATTACGGAATTGTCATTTTCACAATCGTTTCGCAATTTTCACCAGGGTGAAACTATTTTTGTATTTTTGTGAGTGCAATAACCTTTCTACTGTTGCGTTACAAAGTGAAGTTAGCTGTTTTATTTCATTGCTGAAGTGTTATTATTTTCCATGTAGAAACCTCCGTAGAGAGTGAAGTTTTCGAGAGAAGCGTAACGTCATGTGATTCGCAGAAGAAGCGGATGGCGTCGTTTATTACCAGTGCCAGTCCCCCTTCGCTAGTGGGATCCATTAGCAGAACAGCTGCACTCTCCAGTCATCCAATCAGAGCAATCACGAGACGCTCCATGTAATGACAATAAATAGGTCCCATTACGACATTATTACATGGGATGTATCATCAGGAGTTTCTCTTTGGTATTCACTTCTGCAGCTCCAAAAATTTTAATTACATACATTTCAGCCGAATAGGAATAAAGTCTTTCTTTTCAGATATACAGCTTTTGTCACTCTGTTAAAGCTCTGGTCCAATGCGATTCACACAGATCGCGATAGCGAGCAATTACGGATATAATGCAACGATAATAGGGAGTTTTGAATAGCGTACCTGCGAGCTATCTTATACGCTACCCACATGCATGTTGCTTCTGCACATTCTCAGAAGTTAGTGGTACACTAACGCTTCTAGCGTAGTACGTTACATCGCCTCTGTTTGCGTATGATGTTAGTGGTACGGTAGTGAGACAGGTCATGGCGGATTCTGGTGTAGATTTGAGGTTATGTTGATATCTAAGAGGGTATACGAGATATTTGTTAGTTGTGCGTGACGTATGAGCACGTGCCGGTGAACTCACAAGACAGTTTACTTGTGTACGCTTGCATAGAAGTATTTTGTTAGGGTTTACAATTTTTAGAATAATTTGAGTGGAAGGCACGCTACGCAAAATGCATCGACTACACTAGATCTTTCCATGTACGTTACACGGTTAGCATCATCAACGTAACGTATATGCTAGGAAGCGTGCACATTATGCAAAAACTCTCTAATATTTATGACAAAAATATAGCACGAAGCGTTGTTATTAGTAAAATATGTACACGATCATCTCCTTAATAGGCCATATAACTTATAGTAAAATAAAACAGGGGTATTTCGTTTCGTAACATAAAACATAAATCCGAGCAAAGAGCTTTCACTTCTCCGAACGGTCAAAATTCGCACCTCTTCTGTATCTACCAGAGAGCACAGTTTGGCGGGTGAAGAATCACCTGACCCGCCATGTATGTTTTTACACTTTTACAAATTTAATGACAAGATTCTCAATAGTTTATAGAGCTGTTAACTACTCTTCCGACTTGTCCTTCTACAGGCTTATTCATGCCACTGTGTGCAGAAATACAGCGATCGAAGTTCTTAAACGCGAGCTACTTCTCCCAACTTCCACTTGAGGAGTCCGAGAGTGACATCAGTACTTGACTGCACTCGCTCTCCCTCCGGTCATATATTTATTTTCCAACTTTATTCTCTCTGACGATAAACTTTTTCAATACTCGCGAAGTAAGTTTTTGTTTGTCTCTCCTTCGATCAATAAACCTCGATATAATTTTGATCATCCATTACAAGTAAATAATAAAGATAAATTTTATATATATATATATAAAACGCATATATATATATATATGCGTATGGCTACGTAAAGTGAACCCTACCCCCCACTCTTTAAAAAGCTTACCTCACGAGAGAAACAAGTGGATATAGGGACTTTTCTAGAAGAACGCGGGTTGATCAGTCTGTTAAGAGAACGCGAGATATTAACTTCTCAATACGATAGTATGTGATTCTATTGGGAACGTAACCACGAGAACAACTCGTTGTATATTGAACTTTTTTTCGAGTAGAGACTATGAATTGTTAGAAAGCCATATGCTTTCGAGTAATATGATATGAAGAAAACTTTATTTCATCATTCTTCACAATTACTGAGGGTCAGTTGGTTCGAGGCATCAATAGTACGAACGGTTTCCGAAGACGTCCGAACATTCTGGTAAGAGGTGAACGCTTCAACATCAAGACGTAAAGGTATTATGAAGGATTATAGAACAAGAAGATACTGAAACTAGAGTCGAGGATGTTTGTAATGAATAAGTTATCTAATTTGCAAAGTGGTAATTATTGGTCAATGTAAGGGTTGTGTTGCCGATATGGTATTTGTGTTTTTGTAATAAATTGTTGTTTGTTGTTCTAAAACTGTGGATCCCTTTCATTAATTTATTTTAAGCCTGTAAGTGCAAGAATAATCATTCAGGTTTATGGCGCTCAACTTTTTATTTATCTGACGAGTATAAGAATAATAGTAGATGCTTCACATCATAGCATTTATAACATTGAAATACTCGTAGAAGTGTTGAGTGTGAGCGATCTACTTTCTGATCGTAATTTGAGCTAGTACGGAGGAACGCACGAGTAAGGCAGGTCACTTGCGGGCACAATATATAAATTGATACTTTATGGTATAAAACTCATAATTCCTTCCCATGAGTGGATTTGTGTTTCCCGCTCAGAGAGAGCGCGCGGCTCGCCGAGCGGAAGAGGGCGGTGGCGACGGACGCAACTATGGAGACGGTCTGAGACACGGGACAGCGTCAGAAGACTACGAAGAAAGAACACTAGAGACTAGACCGGCGTGCAAGGACGGGACGGTTCGCATCGGCATCGGGAAGACTACCCCGCGTGCATTAGAAGTTGGTGGACCGGGGAGAGGAGACTGTTTGTGCCGGCATCGGGCACGCTACCCCGCGTGCAATGGAGGCTACCGCGTTCTCCAACTTCGTGGCCGCTGGGCTGCCTGACTTAATCAGAGAACAAAGAATCTCGGATGGAAGAACATTTTTTTCTTTGTTATTGAGTTGGATTTAATTTTGTTTTGTTTTTATTAATAAATAATTTGATTGTTGCTACGTGTTCCTGCCTCAGAAGCTACCCGGCTCCCTCCGCCGGTATGTCCGGAGGTTCCTCTCCACCCGCAATAATCAGTAATATTTCTCTTTTGGTAGTATTTCTAGAGAAACAAATTGTCAAGTCACTATATTATTAACCCTTAGTAATAATTAATAATGACTACCAATACTCAGGAAGTTCAGAAAATAAAACGGAGAATTTCAGCCTACTATTCTATGTTTAATACATCTTCTTCGGGGCATAAGGAGATAAATTAAGAGAATGCTGCCCTGAGTAAGATGTATATTAGAGATCAATTATTGAACCATCTCTTTTAATCTTTTTAAATCCTTCACAGAACTACGTTTTACCCTATCCACCACTTCTAAGGTTTTTCAGTAACTTATTCTCCCCTAAAGTGTCTTACCTAATGTATTTTCCAAACATAAAATTGAGCTTTTGAAATTTGAACGTTTAAAATGTGACTGAATAACAATGCATTATTATTATTTAAACATTCGCCATTTCACCCAACTTAGAATGTTGTAAAGTATCTCCTGCGAGGAATATTCTCATCTTCGTGATCTGTATGAGTTGATGTTACAACATTAAACTAATCTTATCACGAGGATATTTTGTCACACCTTCACCCAGTATGTTTCATTCGAGACAATTTTTGAGATCATAAAAATGAACTAACAATGCATTATTATTATTTAAACATTCGCCATTTCACCCAACTTAGAATGTTGTAAAGTATCTCCTGCGAGGAATATTCTCATCTTCGTGATCTGTATGAGTTGATGTTATAACATTAAACTAATCTTATCACGAGGATATTTTGTCACACCTTCACCCAGTATGTTTCATTCGAGACAATTTTTGAGATCATAAAAATGAACTGATGAGAAAACTATATATGAACAGAATAGATCGCATAAAGTGCAGTCTACAAAGGATATGCTATTGAAGTTGAGAATACTACTACGCCGTTCACTGATTTCATCATTATGTCATTTCAACGAAATATTTACGTCGTTTTGATTTGTTACGGTCCCCACATAGAGATTCGTTGTAAAATTAATATTATTATTTTGTTTCTTATTTATTTTATTAATTTACAATGGTCATGATTATTCTATTCATGAGCAAGCGGTGGCAACTCCAATCTTACGGCCGCGCGCGGACAACACGATTCCTGACTTCCGTCGGAGGTTCGTCAGCGCCGCGAGGGCCGTGGGAACGACGTTGTCATCGGCGCCCTTTCAGTGGCGTGATTCTAAATAAACTTAATTCGATTGGTTCGCTCCCCTCCAAGAAGACCATCTTGAACACACAGAGAGGCAACCGAGCGAACGGTTAGGCAGTGTGCGCTGAGGCGCACGCTCCGAAACACGTGTCTTCAATGCGTGCTTCGCAAATACTTAAATTCTTATCATGTAGTGTGAGCTGAGGTTGTGTGAGTAAAGATTCTTACTGTAATTCATTATGTTTGTGCTGTATTCATGATATGTTTCGTTTGTTCGATGTATTACCGAGTGGTACTTGACTACAACACCTGTAATTCTTTAATCTAGGGTGATACATATGTAAGGGAGCGTCGGTAACATGCTCTTGTGCTCTATAATGTTTCGTGTTAACACGAGTCCGGCACCTTAGTTCACGGAACGGAACTATATATCCAGACGGTGGTCGCACTACTATTTTATATAAAGATCATACACATTTTGTAGGTCGCTTGCCTTACATTTTGGACTTTCCTGTGTGTCTACTGGTGACATCTTGGGACCACAGTGTGATTCCAAGAGCACCCACTAGGTATGTCTTGTGTCGGAGACTGCCGACTCAGTCGGTCACCCTACCCGCCTGAAACTTAGGCTGAGATTTTGGGTTACAGGTGTCCTACCAGTCTGCGCACTGGTTGACGGGAACACGTCTAGCTTTCGTATTCCTGCTACTTAATGCACAGGTAGTAGCCGAGCAGCAATCCTGCTCACCGATCGGAAGCCTAAACTTCCTTCCCGTACCACGAGTGGGGAACCCACTGCCCGACAGAGTCCATCCCATTTAAAAGGGGCGTCAGAAAATCTTTATTCTGAGGGCTCAATGCCCCTTCCCTGTCTACTCGGTTTAAAGAGCTGAGTGACACTCGAGAGCGCCAGGAGCGCAAAGACAAGTCTTGTTCTCTACCACTTCGTGTGATCCCCAGCATCCGATCCGTTGCTCTATTTAAAGAGATTGGGTACGGTGTTGTGGGACTTGTCCGTTCGTCCAGTGGTCCACCGAACGGATGCTAACTTAATCCGGGTCGGCTCAATTAAGTGCTTTCCCTTCAGACACTTAGCCATGTTCGAGGGCGGACCCTCTCCCCGTGTGTCGGAATCCAGAAGCCTTACTGGATCCCAAACTGTGACGGGTAACAGTTCGAGACGCAACTAGTTTGTCTCTTCCATCTGTCCGAAACTTCCTTTCCATTTGCCCAGGGTATCTAGGATCTGGGCAGGTTACGAGTTCCAGTAGCAGTGCACTCAAGATGGTGGAACACAGTGCACCCCCCTTGTCAGAGAGCAAGTGCTCAGCTTGAACTCTACGAAGGGTTCGTCGAGGTCTTGGAAAGGGCGCCCAAGGTTCTCTGCTCGTTGTTAGCTAGGCTTCCCTAGCAGCCTGGGTTTCCCCACGAGTAGCGGCCGATGACCCTTTTGGGACCATCTCCCCCCTTCCTTCATCGGACCGATCCGTTACCCGTGAGGTTCAGGATTGGGTACGGCACCCGATGGGCAGCTCTAGCGAAGCGGGGGTTGGTTTCGCTAGATGAGCGTCGGTAACAGCTGTAACCAACGGTAATTAGTAGATTAAATAGTGATTCGTCTTCCTAAGTACGATCCTGGCTTATTTCATACTCTAGTCGACCCGCCTCTCATAATTGTGGATGTTACACAAAATACTCCGTAGGTATATAAATAATTAATTTAATCAAATCAAACCTTTAATTGGGTTTGAGAAGTATCACATTTCACGAGTAGCAGGCGCTTCTAATCAAAAGCAGCAAGTAGAATCAATTTCAATAGGTGGAGACGCCGAGGATTGATCAGTGGATAAGGGTAGCATCGTAACAATCGGTAGAGTCGCCGGGAAGTTATCAAAATGAAAAGGGAGCATCGTAACAGATTACGTTCATAATGTCTCATCTTTATGAATGACACTCTCATTGACTTTCTAACTAAACATTCCGAAAAACAAGAACATTCATTACTTTCAAATTATTCCTTGTTCTATTCACTTTTATATTCTATAATTGTATTACATTTTCGTGTATTTCTTTACTGATATTCGTGTACATGTCTTATTATCTGTCTCTATTGATTCTTATTTCATGTTGTTTACTCATGTTTCTTTCAATCTCCATGTCAGAGTGTGTTAGTGACGGTCAACTGGTTATTTGCACCCCGAGTAAGAAAGAGGTGTCATTTTACATCCTTATATTGGCAAGGGATGACGAGGAAAGCGCTGTTGAACATTCCACAGAGGTCGACCACACCCCACTGCCACTTCCCGAGCAACGACGGATTTTCCAACGTTACCGACCCTTCCCACCCCTTCACCGACGGACGAGTTGCGCTCCGCCGGCCTTGAGTTCCCACGAGGCCTCAGAATCATGCATCTGAACGCACAGTCCATTCCCGCTCACTTCGAGTACTTTAACGAGATTGTTTGCAGTTCTATGTTCGATATTGCTCTGGTTCCTGTAACATGGCTTCAGCCCCATCATAAATCTGAAAACTTCCTCCCTCCTAATTTCACACTTTTCAGAAACGACTGGCTTATCAAACGCGGAGGTGGTGTCGCTTTATACTGCAGAAGTGATTTCAAAGGGAATTTTTTTTCAAAATCTGAAAACGCTTCCGAAAATACCAACGAATTTCTACTCATGGAAATCTTGATAAAAATTTAGACTCAGAATATTATCTACTCAGAAAATTATCATTGGAGTCGTTTATAACCCCTCAGGCAGTGACAACTTCCCTGAACTTGAAGAAGCAATTTCCGCGTGTTTCATTAATTATAATAATTGTATTATAATGGGGGACTTCAATATAGACGTAAACAAATCATCACTGGGCAAAACTCTTCTAAACACTTTCTCATCTTACAACTTGACAGTTTGTCCACATCAAAACACCAATCAACACAATGCCTCCACAGATCTATCTTGGCTT
Source organism: Laupala kohalensis (assembly GCA_002313205.1). NCBI lineage: Eukaryota > Metazoa > Arthropoda > Insecta > Orthoptera > Trigonidiidae > Laupala > Laupala kohalensis. The sequence goes on along the minus strand of NNCF01132459.1, from coordinate 92,348 downwards.
GATTATATATTTACATCAAAAAAGAACATATTCTTAAGTATGGGCAACATACTGCTCCAGGCCTATCACACCGCGATATGCCATATATTAACTTAAAGTACCAAAACTTGAACAACATATAGTATACTCTCGTAATTTTAACAATTTAGATGAGACAACGTTTTTTCAAAGGGCAAACTCCGTTCCATGAAATCAAATCTATGCTCTTAACAATCTGGATGATAAAAAATCTTCCCTAAGTCAATAAGCCCTCTAAAAGCAATAAAAGTGAAGCGCTCCCCAGCCCCGTGGCTTAACGATGAAACTCGATTTCCAATGTCCCAAAGAGACACAGTCTTTCGTACATTCAGATACAACTCTAAAAACGATCCTCCACTCACGGAATATTATTTTTCTCTATACAAAAAGTTTCGCAATAAATGTACTCAGTCTGTCAGAAACGCTAAGAAAAGTTACGCTAACTCCGTTCTAAGTACAAGAAGTTCTTCTTCCTCCATATGGAATCACCTAAAGAAATTTGGAGTAGGTAATAATAAATCAACTCATAACTTATGTGCTCCTCTAGAAGACCTGAACTCCCATTTTGCACAAAACTCAAACGATCAGTTATAAGAAAACAAAGAAACTCTCATTGAAGTGATACGGAGGACCGCTGCTCCAGAGGAACAATTTTATTTCTTGAATATGACTGTTGATGATGTCTCTAAAGCATTTGTCAAAATCGAATCGAGAGTAACTGGCATTGATGGTATCTCCGCCATAATGATTCATAAAATCCTACTGTTTATTATTAATATTATCACGGATATCTTTAATGAGTAACGTACCTCGGGCTTTTTCCCGTCAACATGGAAACAATCCCTGGTCACACTAATACCCAAATGTGCTTCCCCCTCATCTTTAGATGATTTCCGTCCCATCAGCATCTTACCAACACTCTTAAAACCGTTAGAATATATTGGTCACAGTCAAATCAGCGAGCATATTTTCAAAACAGATAAACTGGACATGTTTCAGTCTGGATTTCGCCCAGGTCATAACACACAAACGGCTCTTACTAAATTTTTGAAGACATCAAGATGGCCTTAGATGCAGAAGATGTGAATGTACTCAATCTCCTCCACTTCAGCAAAGCGTCCAATACAGTGGATTTTGATATTTTAGAAGCTAAACTATCCGCCTTCTTTTCATTCTCCGAACCGTGCATCAAATGGCTGAGCTCCTACTTACGAGGAAGCACTTAATGTGTCACTCATAATGGAACGTTTTCTATCTGGTTGCCTCTGACCAGCGGAGTGCCCCAAAAGGCGGTATTCTTTCACCTTTACTCTTTTCCTTATTCATCAACGTCCTTTCAAATTCCGTACTCTCATTACGCTACCACATCTACGCCCATGACTTCCAATTGTACTCTTCCTGCGTTCCACATCAACTAAGCAACAATATACATTTACTTAATGATGAACTTGAAAGAATCCGACTGTGATCACTAAGCAATAATCTGTTAATTAACCCCAGAAAATGCCAGGCAATAATATTCGGAAATAAAAAATCACTTGATCGGTGTTGATCCATGCTTCATTCAGACCTTTGTTCTTTGTGATGTGAAAATTCCCTTTTTTCCAAACGTAAAATTCTCGGTATTATAATGGACGAAACATTATCATGGACAGATCATATCACGTATATTTGCAAAAAAGCTTATAATTCTCTGCGCTCTCTCAATCATGTTAGACACATACTCACCGAACCCATAAAACAAATCCTCACTCAGTCATTAGTCCTTCCTCATCTTGACTATTGTGACATTATTTACCGAGATATCCCTTCCACTCTCGCAGACAGACTTCAAAAGGTTCAGAATACCTGCATTCGCTTTTCTTTCGGACTGAAACGATACTGAAAGACCGACGGAAATTCCATTCTCTCATAAAATACTCCAGACTAAAACCCCAACCTATCTCCAATCCTTTCTCCAATTTCTTTCCGATGGACATAATCAAAATACTCGTTCTTTTTCAAAATTAGTTCTTTTAATTCCCAGACAGAAAACTCAGAAATTCTCTCGCTCTTTCTCTATCGAGGCGGCCAAACTGAGGAACAACCTTGACAACAATAATAAGGAATATTTCAACGAAATACTCGTTCTTCAATACATTGCGATATTCTTTGTTCTCGGAGTTGCATTAACACAAGGACCACCGTATGAATGGTGATGGATGAATGAGTTATTCTTTCCTTTCTCATATCTCTTCCTTTTTTTATTTTTCTTAGTATATTTTTTATCGTATAGTTAATGTCACATACAGTTATTTTACCATGTAAATGTAATCACAAAGAGGTTAAGTGTAAGAGAAGGCATTTGCCTTAACTTCACCTCCAAATAAAGATGCTTATTGTTATTATTATTATTAATAGGTGAAAAATTATTTGTGGTATTTTTCTGGAAATAATTTTCGGGAAACCAAAAATATTTTTAGGTACTACAGAATAATAACAATGTTTGATTAATGTAATATTGTCCAATTTTTGTTGAATGTACAAAATTTTTCTATTGACAAATAAAACCACGAAAGCGTTAATATCACCACCTATGTACTATTTGAATTGTGAGGATGTCTGTGGAACTGTGGTGACAATTTGAAATGTTGTAAAGTATAGTACATCATAGTTAGCTACCCTATTTTTAGTGTGGCACTAAAATCAATCTCTTCCGTGACGAAGTTCGGTTTCCGACCACTATCCCAGGGAGGGCGCTACAGACATCCCTTTTACTCGTGGGTACGAAATTCTTGCGATTTTCGTACGATATGCGGAAATCGTATAATACAATAATGAGTAGTATGATCAAGAATAATTAAATATGAATCATATAACATTATCAGAACAATTTGGAATATTAATTGTGACTTTTTCTTGACAATATATTGAACTACTCTAAATTCTTAATGGACGTAAATAGTAGTATGATCAAGTTGGTGGTGGTTTACGTACAGTGGACAAAACTGCGTTCGTACTACTCTTTGAATATACTTAAAACATCCATGACTTCTTCATCTGTTTATTATATACACTCTCTGATTGTTTCAATTTTATTTTGTTCATGTCCCCTAAATTTAACTGGTGTTCAGAAGAAGCTAGTCTTAATTTAAACATGAAATTCCAGTACAAAGCCGAACATCCTTTCGAGAAACGGAAGACAGAAGGAGAGAAGATTCGAAAGAAGTATCCAGAGAGAGTCCCTGTAAGTAATGGACGTATTTTCTCATTCAGTAACTCCATGGACGAGCCAAAAAAAATTCATACAAAGCTACAAACCATAAAATATTAAATAATACGTCAACGCTTTTGTTTTTATTATATTATGTGTTTTATTATAATATTATGTGTGTCAGGAATATAGGTTATTAATAAAATTCATCTATGGTATGATTTTAATTTTTTAATAAATATTTTAAAATAACCGCTAGCTACAAAAAATATTGTATTATTTTATATTTTCATGAATGTCCAGTTACAATTAGTTCTGACTTTCTCATTTCTGTGATTAATAAACCTTTATTGAATAATAATTAAAAAATAATGTAGTATTATATGGGTAATGACAAATGCATACACATTACTAAATGGATATATTTAGGAGTGATTTATATTATTAAACCTAAATGAACCGCCAACAGTAGAAAGGTTATAGCTCTCCATTTCTTGAATCTTCTAAGTACAGACAAAAACATGGGCAAACCTATTAAAATTTAAAAACTGTTCCCAGTCATGATGTCATGAGTAAACGTATTGCTCAAAATATGAAATTTTGAAATTCTAAAACTATCACGACTCCTAAAATATAAAAATTTGAAAATTGAAAATTAGATCTTATTTTTAGACAAAACGTAATGGACGAGACTCCGTTTAAAATTTGAATATGTTTAAATAAGGCTTCAATTAAAAGTTCAGAATTTAGAGGTATATTACGCGGATCGCCAAAAAGCTTTAAATTTTTTAAAAATGTTTCTAGGTTAGTAGCGACCCCTTAAATATATTTAAAAATTTTAAATTTTTTGATGTAGTTTTTTTAGTTATTAAACAAAATGGGTGTACAGTTCAAATTTTAAAAATTGACTTTTTAAAACTAACAAGTGTCCTTTTTGGGACAAACATTATCTTGAGCCTCTCAAACCATAATTGGCAATAGGTAGGAAATAAGTAACTGCAAAATTACTGATCTTTGAGACGTTCCCTTCGTGCAGTTAGCGGTTCAAATACTTTCTTTTGGATAAAACTATGAATTGTTGTTTGTAGGTGATTCTAGAAAAAGCTCCCAAGGCGAATATCAGTGATTTGGATAAGAACAAGTTCTTGGTGCCATCTGACATCACAGTTGGTCAATTCTATTACATCATCCGGAAGAGGATCCATTTGAAAGCGGAGGATGCCTTGTTCTTCTTCGTGAACAACACGATTCCACCAGCGAGTACCACCATGGGGACACTGTACAAAGTGAGTTACACGCTCATTCCAATTCAGTTTCAGTCGTTCTTTCAGTGTTTCCTCTGACATTCCATTGATGAATGATATTCTGTTATCCGTAAGTCGAGTGTGTTCCTTTCACCGTGGGATATGTATTACACTTCATTATGTCAAACGTTAAACCCATCTTTATTCTATCTGCTTTGATTGCAAAACAATAATTTTTAATGTTCATATTAAATGTTCCAATCTTAACTTTTCTGCTTCGTTTAAACTTCAATGGTGAAAACTTTAAAAATATGGCACACAAAATTCAAATTTAAAAAATATATTTTTGGGGTTCTAAAATATATTTTAGGGCGTCTTTTACCAAGACGGGGTATCCTTCTGTTTTATATCTGTAAATAAGACTTCCATAAAGATTTCAGAATTTAGAAATATATTTTTGCGTTCCCTACTGCGCTTCAAAGTTTTTAAATTTTAAAGCTTGGTTCCACCCCCCAAAACAAATTTTTTGAATCTGAAAATTTTATGGAAGTCTTTTTCTCGTCATAAAATACAATGGAAGGGTGCCCAGTCTAAATTTCAAAAATTGATTGTTTTGGAACCACCCTAGTGGATATATTCAGGATTCTCGACCACATTTGTATATATTGTAATAATTCTACTACAATTAACGTCCATTGTATAATCAAAGTAAATAAATAATTAAAGACATACGACATGTTTTATAACTGGTACCTCCTGACGACGGCTTCAACATAAAGTCGAAATATTATGAGCTTTAAATCACAAAATATATGCTGTTCGTCCGTTAAAGGTCGCAAGTCTTTAATTTCTTATTTATATTGTAATAATATTGTCGAATTTATATTGTAATAATATTGAGGTCTTGTTCATAAAATAAACAAAGTTAATAATTTTTTTACTTAGTGACCAAAGGCATCAATATTATTACAATATACACCCTACTGGACTTTCAGTTGGTTCAGAATTCGCCCGGTTCATGCACCGTGCCCCACAATTGACGAATGTCATGCATAGATCGATACTTCTTCGTTCACAGGAACATCACGAAGAAGATTCGTTCCTCTTCATTGCTTACAGTGATGAGAACGTGTACGGATGAAAACCGACTCCCAAACGCAAGAGACTCATCGGCCAATTAAAAGTATTTCTCCTTCAGAATGAGTTAAATCACATATGCAGCTGCTAATAAAATTTTGAAAACACTTCTCAGGCATTTATAATCTTATGAAACTAAAAATATGCAAGACATTTAATTAAAAACGATTTCAATGAATCATCTGAAATATGTTTAAAGACAATAAATACTATAAACACCTTTTATCTATGTTTATGTACATTTGACGGTAAAACCTAGGGGAATATTTTATTAATTATTGAAGATAAATGTATAAAAGACAGAAGTTTTTCCATGAAGGTTTTGGTACAGATCATAAGTAGTCAGATTCGAGGATAACATTCCGCAGAATATAGATTTCGGTTTAAAAAGAGTAGCGTTTTCTTGTTGAGGTTTCCAATTGCTTGTAAAGGCGCTCCAACATAATATTCGGGATACGAGATTTTTGCTGAAACGTCTAAAAGGAAATGATTTACTAGAGTCATAAAATTCTCACCTATAGCATTTTACACCTTCTTCCTTTAGTATCTTACGAAAAAAATATAATTAAATTTTCTGCAATATAGTATGTTTGTGGCTAATAAAATTTTACTTACCATTATCATCATTGTTATTATTATATTTTTTGTGCGTGATTCTAATTAGTATCAATTAAATTTCAAGTTATAATTTATTCGTTTACAAAACGATCTCTTCACAGTGTTACTGTCTCAATTCCAATTAAAATAATAATTATCGTAGATCATTATTTTCTTCTGAACTTACGAATATGAACTTTATTTGTAATTTTCACCGATGATTATTTCAAATAAAATTTATTGAATATGTCCTTCTTTATCTGCATCAAAATATCATTTTAACATAAGTATTTGTATTTCAAATAAGGTGAGTAGCAGGTCTATTTTGGTTGAGGGGATTTGGAAGGTGAGGTGTGGGTAGCCAGAACTTGTGATGTATTGACATGAGAGGAAACAGTTTCCTCGTTTTATCGATTATTTTTTCTTCAGCTCTAATACAGAGAGAGAGAGAGAGATTTAGGAAATAGTTAATGGAAAGACTGAAGGAATTCACATACAACGATAAAAAACTATCTCAACAAACTTGGCTACCTGGTTGATGACGCGTCTTGTCGTATCCTGACGTTTCGTTGACCGTTGTTTCACTTCCCTCATCTTGTTACGAGTGCGTCACGCCTGCACGCGGTGTTCGATGAAAGTCTGAAGAAACGTCAAGATTCGACAGCAACCAATAGCCGAGAACTATTCGACTCGATCCGAGGAAGCCGCGAAGTAAATTTAATGTCTCATGTCTGATTAGCTCCATTGAAGACATACGCTGAGATAAATCATTTATGTTCAACAGTTCTGAGAGTTCATTGTTTAATACACAAAAACTAAAATACAATTTATTTAACGTGTACATCTTTATTCAATGGTGTGCTCAACCACAATTTCATTTACACCCGGTACATTGTTCTACTTAAATAAAAGAAAATATCCCCAGGCTTTCCTTTTTTTTTAAGTATTGAATTGCGAATACCACGACACGTTGGTATCAATGCTTGGGTGACAATCACGCTTGGAGCCTAGATGGCGTGAAGTCCTAAAAAGTGGCGTCGTGTCGTGAAAACCACCTGAAGCTCGGTGGGGCGAAATCCTAAATAGGAGCCTACGAATAAAATCCCTGTGCGTGAAGCGAGTCGATTAAATAATAAAATTAATGGACAATAAACTGAAGCAAAATATGCTATTAAAGTACGTTATTTGCCTAATTTTTTCTTCCAACAATGATAAATATGTTTTATTTTTATTTCATTATATTCATTAAGAAAAATTATGTTGACGAACCCTAGATCATTCAAAAAAATGAAGTAACAAAAAATAGCACTCAAGTTGCGAGTGCTGAGTCAATTCTTTTTAATCGAAACACTAATTTACAAATCTAATTAGACGGTGGGAAAACTTTCACGAAGATTTTGAAATAAGGAGAAAACTCGAAGAAATCTAAAATAAAGGAGGGATGATTTGTATTTATCTGAGGAACATAGAACAATCTATTTCTCAGAGAGAAAAAAACTTTATTTCGAAAGGGAGGACTCAGAGGAAGGCAATAACAGCTGTTGAAGAAACTTGAAAAGGGGAAAGTAATATACTTCTGGGAACTGTGAGGTATAGAGAGCTCTTCTTGAGACATTCGTCTTGCATCCTCAGTTCATGTAAAGTCACTTGAACAAGGAACATCGGTGTTCGAACACATGTACACTTAAATATTACATCAATAATATTAATGTTATTCTGAATATATGTGTATAATTCTGCTTTTCTGTCGTATTTTTGTTTTAGTTCGTAAATTTATTTTTGTGTTAATTATAACTGATTTTTAATAACCAAATGTAATGTTGTCATGATCAATAAATATTTTGTCTATTGGTTAAGAACACCAAAGACCTGAAGGCAGAAAGACGATGTATATATTAAGCAAGAATGAGAAAGGTCTATTTATTATTTAATTACATCAATTATATTAATCAAATTGAAATTGATTTCAAATGTTCTATAGACACTAAATATGTTACTAGACCCCGAACTCAAATACTGAAATTATTATAAAGAAATTCAGTGAGAGAAATCATATTAGAAGTTTAACATTTCCGATGATTGCCTCAAAAGAAATTCTATTATGGGAATCTTTTTCAGTCAATTGCATAGATATTTACACGTGATTTAATTAATATTAGTCCTGTTTACTCCACAAAATCTGTCTGTCGGTGGTAAAATTCACATTTAAAAAATATCAAGTAGTTTTAGAGCAATTCTATGTGTTATGGTCGGGAGAATTGTGTTGTTTAACAGGTATATCATAAAAGAGGATATTTATTTTTGTCTTCCTTTAAATCAAAGATGTTTCTTGTATTGAAATTCATTCCAGATTGATGCACCCAACACGTCATTCAATTATAGTAACGGGAGGACTGACTCTTGAACTGACCTTTTATAACCCTTGAATTAAACATTCATTCCGCTGAAACACTGTTAAGTTGTGTAATTTTTAATCATATTTAATTGTTCATTGTATTGTTAAGGTAATTTTAAAAGAAAAAATAGCATATTCATAATTATTGTTAATTCAGATCAGGGTATGTAACTGTAAAACTCACTTTAATAACAGCTCTTGTAACAAACATGGAGAAATTAACATAAAATTATTCGTAATGTTATAACTAGGTTAGCGAAGAAAAACGTTAGGCTTAACCATCATAATTGTTTATGTCAATAGCAACTAATGATTTTTTTAACTTAATTAGACAGTGTTATGTGTCATTAAACCCAGCACCATTTATAAAATGTCATACGCGTTAGTAAAAATCAAGACAACATATTAGGCTAGGAAATTATGGTAAGAAAAATTACCAATATTGTTCTAGCAACTACTTTGAAAACATTTGTAAATACCAATTTTAATTAGCTGTAAACAAAAGTCTCCATCTCAAAGTTTCTTTTTTTTTGTTACATAACACTGTCCAGTTAATTAGGAATTAATGAGTTCTAAACATGCCATAAATTTGTTTTTTAGTTTTTATGGATGTTCTACCTTCACGGTGAAGAATGTCAGGGAAATGGTTTGTAGTGATGAGACTCAATTTCCACTTTTTTTCTTGCCAAAAAAACGAAGTCGTGTAGGATTGGACCTCTTGTAGCCATATTGTGCAGATGGAGGCGATTAGCTCCAGGGACGTGGAGCAATCAACCCCTTGACGTCAGTCGGAAGCTTAACCCAGAGAACGTCCACGTCCCACGGCTGGGTTATCTCTGATCAAAGCAACCGAGTGCCGAGGTCGCGCTTCGATCCCACCACACGCCCTACGTCACTTCCGACCCCGGCGACGCTGGCGCTACGAGCGATCAAAGGGAGAAGCGAAGAAAGGATTTTGGCATGAAACTTGTGATTCAATACCTCCTTGCAAATTCCACCCTAACTCGGGTTATTCTCCGGTTTTCCTTCGGGTAGATTCCTTGGGCGGATTATTTATACAAGTTCTCTAAGCTCTCGTCTAGGGATGGCGTCTGTTGAAATAATAATTCTCGAATTTGAGTTATTTTACGATTTATAAACAATATTTCTACAGTTTAAAACAATACGTATAGAGGGAAGGATTAAAAAGAACCAATGCACATTTATGGCATTTGTTGATTTAGAGAAAGCATTTGATAAATGGACTAAAATGTTTCAAATTCTCAAAAAAGTAGGAGTAAAGTATAGGGAAAGGCGTGTTATCCCCAACATCTATAAAAATCAACTGGCTATATTAAAAGTGGAGGGACATGAAAGGTAAGCTGCTATTAAAAAGGGAGTAAGACAGGGTTGCAGTTTATCGTCTCTATTATTTAACCTATATGTCGAAGAAGCAATAAAAGAGGTGAAAGAAAAGTTCAGGGTAGGAGTGAAAATTCAGGGGGAGATGATATCAATGATAAGATTTGCAGATGACATAGCTGTGCTTGCTGAGAAAAAGGAAGATTTAGAGGAAATGTTGAATGGAATGAACACCTTGCTTAGAGAGGAATTTGGGTTCAGAATCAATAGCAAGAAAACAAAGGTTATGAAGAGTAGCAAAAATTAGGTCAATGATTGTATGAGTATTAGAATTAGACGTAATACAGTAGAAGAAGTCAAGCACTTTTGCTATTTGGGAAGCAAGATCACACAATATGGGCGAAGCAAGGAATATATTAAGAGCAGAAAAAGTAATGAAAAGCTTTTACAACAAGAAAGACCTATTAGTATCACAAATTGATGTAAGACTAAAAAAGAAGTTGCTGAAATTATATGTTTGGAGCACAAGATGGAAACCAGAAAAGAAAAAGCTAGAAGCGTTTGAAATGTGGTGCTACAGATGAATGCTGAAAATTAAGTGGACGGATAGGGTACGAAATGAGGAGGTATTAACTAGGATAGGTGAGGAAAATAGTCTGTGGAAAACACTTACACGAAGGACAGACAGGATGATAGTTTTGAGACATCTCAGTCTTCTTAGTTTGATAATAGAGGGATCAGTACATGGAAAAAACTATAGAGGAAGACAAAGACTGCAGTATGCCACACAGATAATAGAAGACGTAGATTGCCAGAAATATATAGACTGGATCAAGATAGGATGAAAGGAAGGCTGCATCAAACCAGTTGAAAGACTGATGACCCTATAATATATGACAATACGTACTTGTGAAACAATTTTTTGTTTTATTAAATACAAATTTGTTGATATTATGTCATAATACACAAACAAACTACTTTTATTCTTATGAGTGAGCTGAAATGTTAAATCGGTTTCTTCCTTTAGGGCTCTTGATCGGAATTGATGGGATGGTCCCTTGCTTGCTCCTAAATTAGTTTATTTTCCTCCACGTAGCCATACGCAGCCTGTAACTGCTTTTCGAACATAAATTTATTTATTTATACTAATCCACAACAACCATTTTAAGGAAAAAATAAAGTAATGGGACAAATAGTATTGAAATACAGTAGAACGAAGATTCAACGGATGTTGTAAGTGATAATCAAACATTCGGAAAATCAAAAACCCCTTTAAAACGGTGGCTTCTTTCACAGAAGTTCACGAAAAAAATGCTCATCTTTAATTCGTCGTATAAAAAAAATTAGTTCTCTAGTTGCAAACTGGGTTCCGTACGTCCTGGGAATATCGTCGCGATTCCTTTTGTAACTTTTCCTTTGCATGATACCCTTCGGATATCTGACGTTCAGACTCGTATATTTGTTTGAAAAAAGGTTATTATGTATTAATTATTGAAATGCCCTCTATTTGTGCCCATGTATATACTACTTCTAGCTTTGTCTAGTCCATAAATTGTGCGAGTAGTATCCAGAAACATATCCACAACTGTATTCTATCCTTAATTTTGGGAAATTAGTTATGTTTCTACTTTTAGTACAAATTAAAATTACAGTCGATCAATAAACAAGTGTGACTTTCTAAAAGTCACGTAAAAAATAAATAATATTGAGAGAATTCAAAATATTTTGAGATTGACAACCTGAATACGAAACTAAATTTCAATGAATTATGAAATACTTACAAAATATTTATAGGTTCATTATATTCTCGAAAGTGTTGTCTCATCATTTACGGTTTAATAAATATATAATCTGCTGAAGTATGCAAGAGAATCTTCTCCAGATGTTTAGTGTGGAATCAGTGAACCTCCCGCCCTGTGCCGCATTTAAGATTCAGGAACCCCTGAGCGTAATGAAAGACCATTTCCGACCACTCCCCATCTCCTACATTTAAAGGAGTAAACATTTTAAGTGTGAGTTTTATTGAACATCATTTAGTCAAAATTTAGGTTAGGTTATATCAATGAAAAAAATACTGAACTTTCTTGTAAATTTATGGGAAAATAAATAAATAATTCTATATATTCACTGGTACACCAAATCTACATCATTAATTCATACAAGCTTGTTTTTGCTATTCGGAAAATTGGTGACTATTCGATAACCATAGTTTAATACCAAATTCATTGATGTTATTATTAATATTAGTATTCGTGCTTTTACTTTCTCATATAGAAAGTATTGTAATCGTAAAATAAATCGAAAACGAGATTTTTGCGGAAATATCCGCTTTGGAGATCACTGATTCCGAAAAAGTGGTTTTTGGCTGGACATCCGTCTGTCTGTCCGTCTGTGCCCAGCGCTCCAGACCGAATGGAAAAATATTTTGTTTTCATTTTTCGTATTTAGGGTAGAATTTACTTCTGACATATTCACGTGCTTTCAATTTCCTTTTTACATGAACGCAGAGGGCACTTCACATGAAGGTCAAAGTAGATTTTTGAATATTTTTCAAAAACTTGTCCAACGATTTTGCTTAAATTTTCTGCACGTAAAGTAGAATTTGTATGCATTACATCCGCATTAGCGGTATTTCGCTTCAAGGTTTGGTATAGAGGCAGTAAAATAATTTCTGTTTGCTGCACTTACACATTAGTTTACGATTTCAAGGAGATTGAATAATATTTAGCAAATATATGGCTAAATGAGAATGCACATGAAGTGTATTAATCTGTGTGTAATGCATTAAAATCTGTAAAATAAAGTAAATGAAAAAAAAATGATGGGGAGACCTAATCCCCGGTTGCGCGCCAGGGCAGCTGACCGGCGCGGTGCGGCGAGGGAGCGTGTGCCGACGCATTAGCTGGATTACGCCTGCAACGCAGGGTCACTAGTTCTGTGCTCTGTGTGGTTGTATAATATTTAGCTGTGAAAATGCACCAAGCAGTCGTAGAATACACTTTTCGTAAACTGAAATGAAAGATATGTTAATGATAAAATACATAGGAGGACAGCAAACGCACTACAGAAATGAAAATAATTCAATTTCTGTCTACAACGGAATTACATTTACATAATACTTTTACGATATGTTTTGTCACTCTATGCTCCATATGGAGAAACGTATATGAGAAAGTATGTGCAATAGCTTTGCACCACTAGATTGTACATGTAATTCGTATCATACTTTTCATAATTTCCTTTCCATTTTTTATTCTTTCTTATTGTTTTTCGCTCTCACGACAGATCTAGTAATGAGACCCTGCTCATGCCTCAAACAGAGCAACGAGATGTAGGACATTTCATCACGTCACGTCGACTGCACTTTCGAAGAACTCTTCGCGCAGTCAAGGACACTTGGACGACGTTAATTACTCCGAAGCTAACCATGTCCCTCGCGGACGAAGCAAAGCTTTGGAATTGGATCTAAACAGAGGATCGTTGATTTCACAGACTCGATTCTTGTCAAGAGAGTGAGCAGCCATGAGAGGAGAAAGAGAATGTAGATTAAGTTTTTTTATTGAAACTAGCCAGCCCCAACACTCAAAATTCGAGGGTCTATGTAATACCTTTTATTTTGTACTTTGAATCTAGAAATCATCTTAATCAAACGGTTTTTCGACATCAATGAATATAATTAATCAATAAATAAAATGTATTGTCAAAAAAAGCAGTTGCAAACTGCGTATGACCACATGTGGGTTTAATAAACAAAGTGACTCTCCCAAAACCAGCAAGGGCCCAAGGACAGAGCAGATTTAATTCTTATAAAAGAAATTATTTATTAATTTTTAAATTATTATTTAATAAAATAAAATTTAATATATCACGTGTATAATAATGTGCCAAAATTTACATATTCTTCTTCTTTCTTAATTTTATTTTATAGACTCACTTCACCTTATATCAAGGTAGGTTTCCGCGGCCGGAGTCAGTATGAACTTGTTTGCCGAGAATCAAGAAAATTGCGATTTTGCACACCATGAAGTCAAGCGTGAGCATATTTTTTCTGAGTGTTTCAGAGTATTAAACTTTAAAAGTGCACCACAGGATTAGGTGCTTTTTAGCTGAAGGCTCGTCTCTAAATCAATATAAACCCTGAGGGGTCAAAGCTCGAAATTCGAAGATTTTGGTTCAATACATCACCGAATTCAGCAAGATTAACATCTATAGCAAATCGGGGCTCAGAGTAGCGCGGTGACGACGTTCGGGCAGAATTCTGGAGGGTGACTGGTGCGATGCCACTGACTGATCTTTTAGAAGATTGCTATTGCCTGGCACCACGTATACTCAAAGTCAACTTTGCCGAAAATTATACAATATGGCTGCCTAACACAAATTGCCAACTCCTACGAATTGAAGTAACATTGAAATAAATGTTAATAGTAGTCCCAAGAGCGACTAATTACTGAAAAGAAATACAGGTTAATAACACAACAAACAAAGACAAAGGTAATATTCGTTGTGAAAACTCAATGCGAGTAAAGTTCACAAGGTAAACTCGATGCAAAAAAAAACAGAATATAGCCCCAAGAGCAAGTGAATTGTATTAGTATACGAGGTTTGGCGAAGGATTTAAGATTTCAGAAATTCGAATGTCCTGCCAACGTAACGCGAGATACAAAAATTATTACTCTTATGGACATTGGCGAAGTAAAAGCGTTGGCTACATTGAATATAAACTCAGTGCCAACATCAAGCTAGTTACACTAACAAAAATAAATATATAAATAATTTATTGACAAGAGAGCGGTTACAAACTGAATAAGACCATGTTGAGAACAATAAAATAATTTATTGCGATTATTATTTTTTTTTAAACTAATGAACACAGAGCGTTATGAGGTGGTGGGAAGGAAAGTCACACGACGTCGAGTTGGACAAAATGCTGTGCTTGCAATTCAGGTTATCTGTGACTGCAAAGAGAACTGGAATGATGCAGGATCCCTTGCGTAATATTCAGAATACGAAACGAAAATGAAATTAAGATTCAGAGGGATATGGCAGTTAATAATATTAATAACAAATAAAATTATTAAAACTTGGAGATAAAGAATTTAGAATTAGATTTAAATGTAATTGACAAGTTGAAATTGTGAATTTAGCAATTAATGAATTTCACAGCTGTGACAGTCCCTTGCTTGCTTCCGGAGAGTAAATTAGTCAATTGTCTTTTACATGCTTACGCGGATGTTTAACTGCTTGACATTTTATTTTAATTCATGCCTTATTCGTGTCCATTACATTAGATGATTATTTATGCGTTGTAGATTTCGAAGATATTTATTTATTTATTGTCCACCCATAAGCAATACATCACCTTACATAGTAAAAAATGAATATCTCCCACGAGAAGTAACTAGTACCTGTGTGTGGGTAGGTGAGCTCATGTCCAGAATATATGGACATATGAGCATATAATACACAGTTCATACAGTACATCAGAAGTATTAACAAATAATTCACCAAAATAGATATACATGCAGAATAAAAAATACCAAAATATAAAAGCATAAAATATAGGCATCGCATACAAAACAGTCCCAACGCTCCTGGATATAAATTTCTCAAACTCTTAAAGCACAACATGTTAAATATGTAGCAGTACATATTAATAGAATATTGATTCCAGAGGATTAAAACCTTTTTTGCTGTAAATTGGTCTATTATTTTGTTTATTACAATTTTTAGGAGCCAATCTTGTAGTATTTTTTTCTTGTTTCCCTTAGTTCCTTCAAATGTTTTATAATTCTCATTTGGTAATAAATTCCATACGTTAGTAGCTATGAAGTGACCAGATCTTTTGTAAATAGTCTTGGAGACCTGTGGGAGAGGCAAAGGCTTATTCCTTGTTTTCGATTGTGAGCAAAGATGTTTTCTATTAAGGTCTTCATAGCATTGTAATAATGAGAGAAGGCAAAAGTTTCTCCTTGTATCTAATCGGTCCATATTAATTTACCCTATATTTTTATGAAAAGATTGAATAGTTCTTATTAGTGGCCCAAGAATGTTTTGGTACGCATCGCCACAAGCTATCAAACCGTATGAGACTATACTATTAACAAAGGCAAAGTAGATTCTTCTCAGTGTTTGTGCTATAATATTTGTGCTGCTGATTCTCAATTTGTAAAAAATGTAGTGATAGAATCTCACTTTGTTCACAACAGTTTTTATATGGTAGTCCCATCTTCAATTACAGTCAAAGATGACCCCCAGATATTTGTAGTTATTAACTCTTTGTAGACTATTATCCCCATTTTTATAGTTAATTCGTCAGGTAAGCTGTCCTTATAACTTCCAAATGGCATGTATACTGTCTTATCTATATTGATTGTTAATTTATTTTGTTGGAACAGTCATTCACAATTATTAGTTTTTTATTGTCTGCCTCTGCTTTACCCCAATTCTTGCCTACTCCTATAACCAGTGTGTCATCAGCGTAAGCTGTTATGTCGCTGGTATCTAAAAGCAGGTCATTCAAAAAGATTATAAAGAACAATGGACCAAGAATGGAACTCTGAGGAACGCCAGTTTTTATTTGCTTACAATAGCTTAAAGTTTCATCTATTTTAACATACTCTTCCTTGTATGTTAAATAATGTCCAAGAAGACCGAGTGGAGACCCTCTAATCCCCATACTATATAGTTTGCTGAGCAGAATTTCGTGGTCTACCGTATCGAACGCTTTTTTTAAGTCAAAGGAAGTTCCTATGACTGCATTTTGTTTATTTAATTCATTATAAATTGTATTTGTAACATGCGACAACGCGTCTCCTTTACCCAAGTTCTTTAAGAAGCCAAATTGCTTGTCTGAGATTAAGTTGTTCGTGTTTATGTAGTCATATAATCTTCAGTAAATTAGTTTATAGTACTATAGAAGAGATATACATTAAGACTTTTCTTTTTCTGCTTATATTTCCTCTTGCATTCTCTTTGTTGCTGCACAGGAGCATCTTGCAATCGATTACATGAAAGGTGCGAGTTATCTTATTGTTTTGTTTTTATCTGCTTTGTATTGTCAGGGAGTCTCAATTACTCTCTTCTCGGCCTTTCCATCCGTTGTCACGAAGTTTGATAAGTAGAATATCAGCATTTACATCAAAAGAGCAAGAATCACCCTAATTAAACAAAAGATATACGTAAACTAGATTAGTTTCTGGTTTCACTCGCGTTAAGCTTTGAATAATTCTTCCTTCGTAGGGTATTATAGATAATTGATAATTATGAGGAAGATATCTTCTTGCCTTTATGATACATGTTTCATTCTCAAATCAAACTATTTATTGATATCTCCACTGACAGAGAGAAACTCCCCGACTACTCACATATAGATGCACATGCTCAATAAACTACTAACTTTCTGCTTCATAAAACTTCACCAAAAATTGGCATAATTAAGAAAAGCCAAGAAAAAGCGTTTTCTTGGCGAAGTAAGGAAAGAAGATACTTTTCGCGGTGATCCAACTAGACGTTCTAGCATCGATTTGAAACGAAAACAAAACATAATTCTACAACGACCTACATTACAATGTCTTCCTTCACAGAGTTTGGCTGAACTCAGATACCAGATATTCATTGGTGTGTTGTGAGTGAAGTGGAGCGTAGAGTGGCGCCATTAATTAGGCGTCGGTGGTCCATAGCAGCAGCATTCATGACAGGAGATAACGAGCATCAAATGAAAGGTAATACAACACTCCTCCGCCAGGAGCGCTCACTCGCCACGCGAACTCCAAGAAAACAAGTGAAGGCGCAACTTGCATTCTGACAAACGAAAGTGTTCGAAATTTGACACAAAAAGACGGAATAACAAGTGTTTATTTTCTTTCTAATTTATAAAACATGTAATTGATTTGTAATAATATTTGATGGAGAAAGTATTTACTTCAAATGCAAAATAATTTTACATTAGAAACGTGTTCGAAGTAGTGTTTACTTCATGGGAAATTTTTAGAAAGATTGTTTAATCGCTTTAATTTATCACTGAGTATTTCATAAAGATTTGATTTATATGTTAATATTTGTCATATTTTTTTAGTTTTTGTCTCACAAACGAATCACGATACATTAACCCTCGGCCGCCATACTTATATGGATAATTTTCTTTTTAAATTAAATTATTATATTTACAGCACAACTGTTATCACATGACCAAATAATGTGGAAATTGATTTCCTGGATAATATGAGGGTGAAGTTTGGATATGTATGCTTCAGGAATGTATTTTTTCTCTTCCTAAATATTATGTAATTTCATTTGTCACATGTCACTTTAATAGTCCTACTATTAATGTATAACCTAATTAAGTCGTAAACCAGAGACGAAACGTTGAGATTGAAGTATAATAATAATAATAAATTTATTGTCAAAAAAGCAGTACTAACTGCGTATGACCACGTGGAGGACAATAAACTAATTTACTCTCCGGAAGCAAGCAAGGGACCATCCCTTCAATTCCGATCAAGGGCCCTAAGGCAGAGGCGGATTCAAAAAAATTTAGCATAAGTTCCTAGATAAGATAAAAAGTTAGCTGCGAGTTATAATACTAATAGAATGTCAATATGTTTGTAATTTAACGCAAAAAAATTACATGTACAAATTATTATAGATTATTCTGTGTATAGTGTTTAAAAATCATAAGAATTGAAATAACACTAAATTCACGATTTATTATTACAATAAACACGCCCCTAGACAAAGCCTAGAGAACCTGTATAAGAAATCCGCCTCTACCCGAAGGAAAACCAGAGCAAAACCCGGGTCAGGATGGGGTTACAGAATTTATGTACACAAACGTGCCAAAGTTGAGTACACATAAAACTAAATTAATATGAGCCATAAGAAAATCATGCAAGAAAATAGTTTTTGAAATTGTTATTTAAAAAGTACTACGTTTTTATTTTTAAGTGTTAAGTACTACAAGTATATATTTAATCTGAAAAAGGTTGTTAAAGTTAATATTTTAATAACATTACCATGACAGATGTAAACAGCTCAATTATAGAAGCATTACATTAACTCAAATTTTCATATCTCATATAAACATATCCAATACTTTGATTCATTTTATCATATCTTCACAGAAGTCATGCGCAGTTGAAAAGACAATCATACCATCATGATTCTCGAATTTTATTGAAGCTGTACCGAACCATCAATGAAATACACTCACATCATTCAATTAGTTTCCATAGTCTGTTTTTCAAAACGTAAATATATAACATTCCATTAAAATAATTAACATTCTCATTAACACACATTTTTAATTTCGATGTGTCATAAAACTCTTCCTCGCACTGCACAATATAAACAAACATTCGATGTTATTTGTTTCACTCGCAAAGAATCGCCTGGGAGACCACACTATTTCCAGAGGTTGGCTTCCATGTTCGGTATGAAGAAAGCTCGTTCTTGTTTCTGCCTTTCACAAAATTGCCGACGACAACTGGTTGCCAAAAGATGAATGAACAGGACGATGTACCGTATAAAGGGTATAAGAAGCCTCTGGTGGCCGCCATAGGCAACCCACTGTTTGACATCGTTATTCCCATACCGTCTATGGAGGTCCTCAATAAATGCAAGATCTCCGGGAAGAAAATAATCGGCGAGGAAGAATTTCGAGTCCTTTATGAGCAAGTGCAAAAGTAAGTCATGTGTTCATGGCCCCATACAAACATCTGCGAACGTCTTCGAATGAAAAAAAATGAAACCTACTTGGCCGCAACGTTCGGAAGACTAGACTTGGTTTATTTCTCTCTAGAAAATAAAACTAAGCTAGTTAATGCCAAGCTAAGCAATCATTATTTGCCTTCTTATTTACGTAGCAAGATATAGTCTAACATACCTAATTTGAACCGAAATAAAGTTCTAAAATGTATTACAACTCCATTGGGCAATTCGATGACCCGCGTATCAGCTGTAAGGTAATAGTGTTATGTCGAGAAAAATGGAATTATTAATAAAAGATAAATTTATTACCAAAATAGCCGTTACAAACAGCGTAGGACCAAGTGGAGGACAATTGTATATTTGACCTTACTGATGAACATCATGATTCAAAGACACAACTCCTAGAGAACTTATAATTATAGATCTGTGTTGTTTTCCGGAGATGACCCGTTCTACCTAATATTTATTTTTCAATCAGCAAGTCTACAGGAAAAAATTGGGTTAATCCTTATGTCTTTGTTAAGAGTTATATTTATGCTTTTCATTGTTTAAAAATTTATTTACTTCATCAAAATTAACCACATCGTTCGCATTATAAAAATCTCAAAAAATAAGAAGTAAAATTTGTCCATGCATGCCAACGTCTCTCCTTTACAAATACCATTAAATATTAATTGCAGCTCCGAATACATGTATACTTAATGTCCAACAATGTCCATAAAATATACAATAGGTCATCTAGTGTGTATACTTAATATAAAACAGTTACTTCAAACATACCGTATTTAGATGTTTAATTCATTTTTATTGTCGCCAATTTATTGTGATATAACACATCAATTTCTATAACAACATGAAACGTAAAATGAAATCGTTTGACTGAATTTTCGAGAAACCCCGCGAAATGTATTGTGTCCCCATGTAATACCCTTCCATTCAATTATTGGACATTCTATTGAGACATTCTTTGAGAAAAGCACCCAAATGATAAATGTTGAATGTAACGCTTTGCAGACGAAAGGATCTGGACTCGTGGCCCGGGGGCGCCTCCCAAATCACAGCGCAATGCTTCCAATGGGTCGTCGGGGAACCTGGATACGCCGTCATGCTGGGCAACATTGGCTCTGACGCAGTGGCCAAGCAAATGGAATCGAAGATGGTCGCGATGGGAGTCGAACCCAGGTCTCTTTCAATCAGATCCCTCTCGAAAATTGAATTTCTATTTTTCTAATTTCTTTGTTCCCAAAAAATTAATACTTTTATGATATTATTATGAGAGTACTATAATGTTATAATTGTATTCAATGTAGGCTTACATTCACACGATTCTTGTTTCACAAAAACATTATTTTTAATATTTGTTAGATAATAATATTTTAACAATAAAATGCGTTTATGTAATTTATGAAAATTTAGTTATTTGATATTTTATATTATTGGGAAAATATACAATCGAAGTGTCTCAGTAGACTTTACTGTCTCCTCTCTCATCTCTTCTTTATGAGGCAGTTCTGATTTACTGGCCACCATAAAAAAAAGAATATTAAAAATTTTGAGAATTTAATTTTCTGAATTATTTTTTGCAATTCGAAATAAATCGCTCTCTTGCTGTATGACAACGCTATGAATGAATTTTTCAAAATTTCAATTTAAACGAGTAAATGAGGTTACACAATTTTTTGAATTTTCAGTTTATATCACGAACTATTCGAGATATGTAAATTAGTGTGAATGTATATAGTGACTGATAGTAAACTTGGCTCCTTTTCAGGTACCCGCAATTCCAGATATTTTCTCACTTTCTCCATTTATAAATGCTAATAGGACCCTGCATGGAAATGATGGTATTTTGAACAAAATTACCCTTATTCTGTGCATTATCCCTATTTCATTAGAGATGCGCTCGGCAAAAATATCCAAAAATGTAAAACTATTGCTCGCTTAATGGTAGCTGGTAGGAGGTTTCTAGAACAATGAATCGAAGTGACTTCTTTTCCCCAAAAGGAATGAGATATTTCACATTGTAGCGTGTGATGGCGAGGAGAGACGACCCACCAATGAACGCTCCTCCTGTACGCAGGTACACCATCCTGAACGGACAGAAGACGGGCGTGTGTCTCAACTTCACATGCGGCAGTCAGAGAGCGACAGTGGCGTATCTAGGCGCCTCCTCCAAGATCAGCTCGGCAGAGAAACTGTTTCGCTCCGATGACCAGAACATCCTGAAGAACGTGCAGATTATGTATGTGGAAGGCTTCTTCGTGGGACAGAATTACCTCGTGACCAAGGAGCTCCTCAACCTATGCAAGACGAGCGGCATCTACCTGGCGCTCAACCTGAGCAGCGAAGGGTTGGTGAACGACTTCAGCACCGAGATGCTCGAGATCGTCACCAACTGCGACATAACCTTTGGGAATCTGAAGGAGTTCAAGGCGCTCGCGAGCAACGCTAAATGGAACACCACAAATCCCAAGGAGATCCTCCAAGAGATCCTCAAGAATTCGCACAAGCAACCGGACAAGTTCAAACGCCACTCGCTGCCCACCTCGTTCCATCACATGCCGCTGCTCGTGGTGACAAACGGAGCGAATCCGGTGACGTTGTCGCAAGGCAGGAAGCCGCCGGAGGAATATAAGATCCACGCGTTGCTTCCGGAGCAAATAACCGACGACACGGGAGGTGGTGACGCCTTTGTGGGTGGATTCCTGGCGGCCGCCGTGCTGGGACTGGACATGCAGGAATGCGTTGACTGGGGGAGTCAGACGGCCAACGTGATCCTCAAGACACCCGGCGTGCATCTGCCCAAAGAGAGGCCGACTTTCGTGGAAGGCGTGGGGAAGCGCATCAAGCCCAGGAAGGTGTCTTACGCCGCCAAAACCCAATGATGGGGAATAACATGCATCCTCGACTTATTATGTTATACCTCGAAGACGTGTGAAGGCGAATGTATCTCATTAAACACAAATTATTGTCTTCATTTATCAATTCATTACTCCTTATTCAATGTGCAATAGAAATCAAATTATCCAGATCAATTGGGACCGGATCCGAAATGACAATGAAATATCATTGTTGAGGAAAGAAACTACCTCAACAAAAATGAACAGTTAAAAACACTTTAATGGTATAATGGAATTATAACGGTTACAACTATCTCAGTACAATGAAAAATAAGAACAGTTTAGTATACAGTAAATAAACAATATATAAACTACAGTACAATTTTTCTCCCGTCGGTCCAGATAATTGGAGTCTGGATACTTTGAGTAATGGATAATTAGGTACTGAACTCTAAATTCGAAAGCTAATTTTTATTACTTTTTTATTTTTCCACTTATAAATTATCGTAAATCAACATAAACTTTCAAAATCAACAGTACAGAAATTAATACATTTATTATAGTTTGAAAATACAATTTGGCAAAATAACTTTTATTATTGATGACATATTGCACTTTATTGTTCATTTTCTTTCTAGATTATATAATTGAATCACTTCACTCGATGGGGATTTTACTTTCAGACTCTTTGAGTTTTGGGGCTTCGCCCCAGCTAGCTCACTAGTTAGTTGCTATCCCAGACGTTCTGTGGGACTTTGTCCCATCAGGTTCCAGGATTAGTTATTCCAGGCATTGGCAATAATGTGTTGTTATGAGCCATCCAATGTTTTCTTATAGGGAAAACGCGTTGTCATTTCATTCTTTTCACGTTGCATACTGTACCAGGTATAAATAAAATTAAGATTGTGTTCACAGTTCAGTTAAGGGCTTCACGTTTAAACAACCTTGATCGTAGTTGTATTGCCTTAAACACTCTAAAATCACACCACTAACCGAGAAGATTTTCATTTTATCAAATACTGCATAATAATAATAATAAGAAGAATATTGCAAATAATAATAGTAATAACTAACATCCCAATCCATACCCACAACAGCCTGTCATACTCCCGCATGACTAACTAAACAAAATGTATTCCTCGTTGATGTCATTCACCCAGCAGACCAAAAGGGTTGCATCAGAAAAGCTATGGGGGTGCAAACATCAATTATCAATAGGCTCTGTTGCCTTGAAACAGGCGCAATTAAAGAAGAGAAAGATATACACATGCCACGTAGACTATTCAAAAGCATTTGATTTGTCACATGACTGGTTGAGTAAGGTACTGAAAATCTACAAGATGATGATGATAATGATAATAATAATAATAATAATAATAATAATAATAAACTTTTATTTCGTGGTTAGGCTCAAACAATCAGAACTGCTCTTCCGCCTTACCACCGTCAAAAAAAAACATGTTATAATAAAACATAAATAACAATACATACATAAAAATACATTCATAAACGTAAATTATACCACGAAGAGGGAGGACTAGAAAATTACTCTTCTCTGGGGATCGAACTAGGGATCATCCCGGTATTAGCCGTAAGCAATTGAGGAACCCCAGAAAAAAAACTCAATTAGGATGACGGTTGAAGACCGAACAAATATTAGATAATATACTACAAAGTGTGTGACACATAATAATTAAATAAAATGCAAAATACATCGTTTACAATATAATATTACGACTTATCCCAAAATATTACATTACGTTTTAAATTACAAGATAAAAACTTACAAATTTATGATTTTAAATCTTCATAATATGTTTATCATAAATTATCAAATATTATTTTCATAATTTTTCATAATAGCATTAAAATATCGAAATTTATTATAGTACAGTAGTAATTGTAACATATATAACTTTTATATTTATATTGAATTGCAGTTTAATATAAATATAAAAGTTATATGTTACAATTACTACTGTACTATAATAAATTTAGATATTTTAATGCTATTATGAAAAATTATGAAAATAATATTTGATAATTATATTGAATTGCAGTTTATTATTAGGACTTGGGCTCTAATGACCTCGATGTTGACGACCCCTAAAGACCCAACCAAAAAAAAAAATATTAGGACTAACCAAATAAATTATAATATTAATGGTTTTTAAATCATATTATGGTTAAATAATAAGATAAATTTGTTATTAAAGGTACGTTCAGAATAATGTATACTACATAACAAAAAATCAATATTTTCTATTATTTAAAAATATGACAATACATTATACCTATTTTATCTCGAGAGTTTTATTGAATTTCTATCTTAATCTTAGCCTGGACAAGCCAGCTACTTTTAGAAAGATTCCGAGAGACATGTGGTAAGAACCTGTTTCTTAAAGGAGAGTATTGAAGAACTATTCCTGAAAGTAATAGGGAGAAAATTCCACATCCTGCGGTTATTGTGAAACCCTTGCTTATGTTTGAGTACAGGAAGAAGTTTTGACTCCGGAAGGCGTAAAGAGTTTAAAAATTTACAACGCTCAGATAAGTATGAAGTACTGTTCGCACATAGTAGTTGATAAAGCAATACAAGACTGTAATTTACGCCTACTGTGTAATGGTAAAATCTTATTTGAGTGACAGAAGCCCGAAATGTGGTCAAATTTTCTTAAGTTGTAAATGTATCGAATACAAGAATTTTGAATGAGCTCAAGTTTGTTTGCGAGACTAATACTCATATCCGTGAAAAGAACGTCACGTTTCTATCTATGATTTGTTAAGCATAGTAAATATGAAACGGGTATTTGTGTATTGAAGAACAGTGAACTAAAATTATTGTTACAAAAAAATAAAATTTCAGTGCTCGCACATGAGGATTTGGATTCGTCGAAACCAAACTTTCGTTAGTCTTAACGAAGAATTAATTGCTTGTTAATGAATTCGCATTTGTATGAGCTGCGCAGAAATCGTAAATCACGTGAAATCTTGAAGATAAATAAGTCCGTCTGTGACACGTGTCATGTGATACTAAATTCTCTGGACGAATTATTACGGGACGCGAAATGGAAACTAATTAAACTTCAATTCTGCGAGCGACGTTTTGGTCCCTGACAGCTTCCAAATGAAATTACTTCGTGTGTCCACATGGCGGAGAAGATAATCATATCTTTCGCTCGCTCAGCGTGTTTTCTCAGTTCATTGTAAAATGGTAACAGAATAGAACGACAAGAAGCGAGATCCAAAGGCGCGGAGACGAATTCGAGAGCAGAAAGTGACGACGTGAAATGATTCTGAAACAAATCGAGGTAAGCGATGTGTCTCTATTACGAAATTATTTAGCGATGAAAAGATAAACTTACAAGGGTTTATAAAAAATCTCGTACCCTCTATGAGTTTCGTTACGTACTGTTCAACGAGAAAGAACTACAAAGATTCTCATCAAACTGTTTCTCGAAATTTTCTCGATAACGTATTAACAATAATGATGAAATTCACAAAAAAGATGAAAAATATATCATTCCCCAGAACGATAGTTTTGGTACTTTTTGATATAATAAAATATGTATATCATGGATTCCGAACAATGAATTCATTACAGTTGAAACCCTGTTGACCGATCTGGTCGGGACAGCGACGCTGGCTGGTTATCCGCTTAACCGTTTAATCCGAGGTTCCCGTGAGAAACTGTGACAAATGGGTCCTAAGGCAGATGTGAATTTTAGAATTATTTTTCCAAAGACAAAATTAAGACATTTATAATTCTAAGGCTCTATTAGTACTACTCAAAAGAAATTGTCCACGATGTTAAATTCAAAGAAAGAAGGTATAACTTTCGTATGATGAGTGATAGCAGCTGTGGAAATGATTTCATGGCGGATTTAACGCTGTGGAAGTAAGTGTTATTGAATGTTTCTCCGAAACAAATGTCGAGTTGGAAGGGAGGATGGATGGGTTAACACCCCACATCGGTTCTCGGAAGAGATGAAACATTCATAGGTATAAGAGCTTATAAATGGGGAGAGGGATAAAATTCCCTTCTTCCGAGAATGACGATCCATGTTTCGCGAAAAGTAGTTCAACGATTTTTCTCGTTCACTTTATTCATTTTTAACTATTCAAGGAAATATGATTTGCAGGTTTCTATAGAATCAGTAAACTTCATTACACGTGACAACAAATGCAGCCCTGCATATATTTCTTCTTTGTACCCTACACGTGGAGAAGATGTTTGANTGATCGCAGGGGTATTAACCACTATACCACCCGTTCGCCTTCCACAATTGTACACCATTCTACAGTACAATTGTACACATAGGTCTGGGTGGAAATGGTGTAAAGTTGTGGAAGGCGAACGGGTGGTATAGTGGTTAATACCCCTGCGATCAAAGCAGGGGTCCCGGGTTCGATTCCTGGCTCGTCGCCATTTTCGCCTGACCGAAAGTTATCAAATACAGGCCTGTCCACATTATAGAAATATATGTATGAGGAATGTTCCTATTTCTATGTTCAAGTATTCTTAAAATACAATAACTCGTTTCACTAATACTTACACATGAAAAGTATTGAACCCTGGGCTCCCAGTCAACAGCACAGCGCTCTACCTTTTTTTAGACACTATCATTCCATCAGTAAATACATGTTCCATTTTATGAAATACGCCGCGAAAGATGTTAGTAAATGCGTTGTTATAAACTGCCTGGGCGAATTAACTATATATACAAGCGGCGTTGCCCTTGGAGACTGACTTAAACATTAATCGTCGCAGATAGAAAAAAATTTCGATCGGTTTACGATAAAAAGATTTTTTAATTTTTAGTTTTGAATGGGTGTTTCAGATTAAAATGTGCTGGGTTTTTTCGAAATTTTCGCTTTATCTCGTAAGATAATTAAGATATATATTTCTAATTTCAATTTGAAAAGCTTCGAACAAAATGAGGTGCTTTCTGTTTTTTATTAAGATACTTCTGCCACCACAAATTCATTCTCACTGCCTGCAGATGGGACATAATATTATTCTGTCATGTATTGAAGTTCTCGTTCATGTTGACAGCGATTCAAATTTTCTCTTGGACACCTGACGTTGTTTGCAGGTCTTACGTGTTCTGCCATCTGCGAGTGCCAGTGAAATAACGTCATCAGGCGACGTTATGTTCTTCCCATATTAACACAATGTTGTGTAATTACACTCTTCATATTAGTTTGGTTTGACCCGAAACCACTTATGTCCCACGATTTATCGAAGAGAATTCGTCACATAATAACGTAAAGCCACAAAAGTCGGAACATTAATTTGATTCTGTTATTCCAGGAGACTTATTTATTAAATAACTTCTTTAAAAGTATTAATCTGCCATTGCCCTTGGGCTCTTGATTGGAATGGGTGGGATGGTCCCTTCGTTGAGTCCACTTCGGGTGGGTGCCCGAAGAGCAACTTACTATAGGATTCAAAAGTATAGTCCGTTGAGTTTAGAGGTCAGTTGAAACCAAGCCACAAGACTTACAGAAATCACAGTTACATTCCTGTTTCATTTTGCGTTTGTTAATAAATAAATATTTTGTTGTAATTACTTTCTATTATTTTTATCGTGTAAAGAAGAAAAAATGCAAGTTTTTTCACGTTTTATAGGTGTCAGCAAAGTTTGATGTTTTCTGAAAAAAAATCGGTTTCGATTATTACCCAATTTTAATGCGTGATAGATGCGTATGTTGACTTTATTTTTCGTAAATTTCCGAACTTTTCATTCACTCGATAAAAAGTCTATTTTACAAAACATGGTTTTCTCGATAGTGCCTGGGCCTGAAGATGCGTCTCTTGGTGCATTGGAAAGTGTAGAGTATAATTTGAAGGAATACGACACTGGGAACGTTAGGCATAACGTGATTTCTTTTGAAGAGTTTAATATTTATTTGAAATAGTATAACGGCACCGGCAGTCAGTTCTGTCGTTTCCCAAGTCCAGGATGCGGAGTCGCAAGGTGTTTCCACTTTCACTGCGGACACAGCTGATTCTGGAGTTGACCCTTTTGCATCAACTTTCCTCATGAGGGCTTTACGCCTCCAAAAGCAGCTTTTAAAATATTTTTTTCTTAGTAGTTTGTCTTTTAGTGCTTTTTAATGGTTCATATCATCATTCCTATCCTCATTCTTCTTTCATTTCGAATAGATGATCTTTCGCAATAGATGATCTTCAGTCTGTTTCATGTCACAAATTTAATAAACGGAAGAAAAGTCCTAGAGATTACTGTACTCGCTGAGCAATTAAATAGGTATTATAATTAGCAGTCATTATTATCTGCAAACCAATAGACATATTTCACTGCGGACAAAGGTAGTCGTGCCGAAGATTATTTTTCATATAACGATTAAAACGTTCGATTGTGTCGCATAAAAAATTAATCTGTTGCATCTGCAGTACTTATGCACCAGTATTATCTCTCAAATATTTTTAAATTATTGTTTCATTGAATTCTTTAGTTTATATCGCGATAATTTCACTTTTTAATAAGTGTCGCAGATAGATAAGTGACTAACTAGTTCATTATAGAAAGAGTGAGGACAACCCAACTCTCGCTGGGGAGAGCAAGCGTGACCTGATTACTAAAAATACGTAAAACTGCTCGGACTCCCAAGTGACAACGAACAATTGACTGAATAATCTATCACACAAAAATAACGAAAAAAGAAAGTCGTTTTTAAGCAGTTGAAGAGCACAGCGGCGATGGTGGCGCTGCCATCTGGAGAAGCAGCGAACCGAAAGAGATAACGAATGGCACAAGAGCAGAAAAGCGGAGTTATCGGCTTCTGATTGGCTGCTTCCTCTCACCACTCCGTGCAAGCGAGGGAAGGGACTTGAAGAGTGGAACTCTGTAGAGTTAACGGTAATTTCGCGGTCATAAACCATGTAGCCACAATGTAAAACCAGCTCTTTCTACTTCTCAATTCCATATGCTCCGTCTGTAACAATGTTTCAGTCACATTAGGGGTAGTCATGAAATTACGAAAGGAACATTACCATTTAACTACCCCTCCCCCACACAAGACACTTTGAACGATACATCTCACCCTCCAATTATTACATAACGCAAGACCCCTCCCGCTAAGCAAAGTTTTTGTTGCTTGCTCAGAACGTGTAGGAACAAACTGTGACACAGACTATTGATTGTTCGTTCCTCATTACTCTGCGCACTTTCTGAGTGAACAACAGAAATGAACTTGAAGGTAAAAAGTGCCCTTTAAATATACCCTCTCAAATTTAGTGTTACGTAACATCAAAGCCTTACTACTGCAATGTAATGAAATATCATCATAACCCACCCCCTTCTCTATAGTGCAACAATTTTTTCGTGAGGAATCTTTCTTGAATCTCCGTAAATATCCACTGAAAAATATTTGTCTTATTCAATAGTCAAAGCAACCGTGAATCAAACCACGCATGCTAAAACGAACAAAGAACTTGAATATAGGAATAAGCTTTCTAACAACAAGTAACAATAAGTGCTCATTAATAAATGAAGAAATACTGTTGACAGTGTATTTACCGAAAATATACACAATGCTAATTTATTGCTATTTTCCTAATATTTATTAAAATAATCTAATCAACTTTTTGGTATAATATGTAACTACATTATTTACCTCCAATCATATTCATAGTTTATTTGTTTCCGGCTTTCGGTTTTCTTATGTGTCAAAAATTCTATTTCTTTTATATATTACGAATGTATCTGTTCCCAGCAACATTTCAGTTATTCCATCGCAATCTATGCGATAATGTAGTCCCCACTAAGTCTCTACCGACATGACAATAAATGCATATTCTCGTATTTATCTAGCAAGGGGTGGGGGGTGTCCTTTTAGGTCGTTCAAACACCGAAGCTTTTCTCTCTATAGAATGTAGATATGCACCGAGTGGTTTTCGCAACATAATTGCTACCAGTCAGGAGCATCAACGAATGCATTGCAGGTTTTCCTACTTCTCCATGAAACCGTCTCGGCCTTCCAGCGTTTACACATGAGGATGCCAAGCAGACATGCAATTTTTTTTCCGTTTTACGATGAACTGAAGCAAGAGGAAACGACAAGCAATTATTCGTCTCTGCTTCAACACTTAAAATTGATTTCGTAATAATATTTTTAACATTGAAGAAATCATTTCGAACGGATCTAATGATCGTCGTGCATTTCAGGATTGACCTGCTGTAGAGGACCGTTTGCACATCGATTATTTCTCCCTCACGCACACTCCGCCGTCTATCATCGGAGTTTGAAATCTGCAATGTTCGTACATCTGCCTGGACGAAAAACAAGGACTGGTCATTTACAAATGATTTTTTAACATAAAAAGAAATTTAGAAAAGAAAGATTGAACATTACCTGGGTCATCGTAAAGAATGATGTATCGACTGTTGTTTATTTGTTTCAAAAAATATATAAATTATCTAATTAGTTTATCACAATAAATAAGTCATTGTATTACACGGAAACGTCGAAACAGTTTTATATTTTGTTTAAATATTTTGTATTGAAATATACCAGAATAAATTGATTAAAAATATTGGACAAGCATGGCGTAATTATTTACTTTTGATTATGTACTGCCACAAAAAATATAAAATTATGAACCTTAAAAACCTCTTCAAAGCGAACTTTATTAATACAAAAAATAAAGAATAGAAACAGAGTTATTTTAAAGTAATTAATTAATTGCACCATGATAGAAATACCTCTTCTAATTATCAGCAATGTAATCACTATTCCCTCACCAGGGGCAAACCCATCAAATGTTGGGAACACAATGCGCGCCGAAGTCGTAAGTCTTGCTCTCGCCAGAGCTCGCAACCTCTGAGCAGTGAATGCGCTGAGAGCCAGACCTCCACAGAGCGACGGAATTAATTAACTGCAACCACTACGCGCAGTTTCCTGCACCCACCGTCGTGGCGTCACGCAGCAGCACTGCGCCGCTTCACCGTCCTTTGTTCATTCAAGGTGGAGTCGCGATTCGTCGACATTCTCCAAGACCGCATGGCGATATATCTCCAGGTTCCTGGCGCATTTTCTGTTCTCATTGCCAGTTAGGAAGTGTTTACATTAGGACACAATAAGAATAGGTATTCTCTTGCAGCCATTTTGATCCAAACTCGGCTTATGCATGTTGTAAGTTCCATGAAAACGCATGGACAACAACATTAATTCAGATTCTGTTTTCAGAAGGAAGTAGCAGTTTTTCATACAAACTATTGAGATAATAACGTGTTTGTGAATATATGCTCATAGTTGAAAATAATACAATAATTACTAACACTATCCGGTTGACAAAATGAACGAAATAAATAGTCAAAATTTTTGTTAAAATTTTTTAAAATTCAAATAAGAAATAATAATTCTACGATTTCCATATAGGATAAACTACTGTTCTATAAGAAAATGCCTTTTATATCCTTGTCAATAACAGAAAATATATTCATAACTCAATATTTCGAATAAAAAACTTTTCTTCTGAAAACAAAATCCGAAGTAATGTTGTTGTTGATGCGTTTTATGGAACTTACAACATGCATAATTCGAGTTTGGACCAAAATGGCAGCATGAAAATACCTATTCTCATAGTGCCTTAGTTTACATGCAGTGTGTTATCACGACCTACTTGATCACACAGCAAATAATCGCAAGAAAATCGTGCCCACAATTAGGGAATGTCTATGGCGTCCTCTGTAGGATGGTCGTCGGAAACAGAACTACACCAGGGGAGAGTGTGATTCTATCATCATACAAAGGATAGGAATAACACAAGTGTCATCTCGTGCTAACTTTGAAATCCTGCTTTCTTTAATATTTCAAATTATCATTACAGAACAACAAACATAAATCACCACAGAGTCACATCCAAATCTAGGTAGGAGTTCAAAAGCGATATGGGAAGGCCCTATAAGGTGCATAGAATAGTTCAAAAAAGGACCATCCCATCAATTCCAATCAAGGGCCCACGGGCAGTGGCGGATTCAATATGTACAAAATAATTCATTTAATAAAAATGTACTGTTATTCATTAATAATTCAAAATAAATTGTAAAAACTAGTGCAGTAAAAATTCGAGATTAATAAAAAATATTAATGACATTCCCGCACAAGGAAAATCCGTCACTACCCGGAGGAACACCGGAGTAAAACCCGGGCCAGGATGAAAGGGGCTACAAGGATGACGTGCCAAGGTTGCGTACAGTTAGAAATAAACTATTGAAAACAAAAAGGAGCAAAATCAACATGCATGAAAAAGAAATTTAATCAGTATCTAGAGTACTACAACAATGGCGTGATAAAATATAACAGATATTTACATCACTTACATCATCCGAAATAAAGTGGAAAACAATATTTATTAGGAAATTGAAGCTCTCATTAACTTCTTTATTAAAATCTGTAAATTATTTCACGTTATAGAAACATTAGCACATTCAAAAGCTTTTAACCGCGGTTTTAAAGATATAAAATATATTTATATATTTTAGATTTTTGGGAAGGGAATTTTACAAAATTATTTCTGAATGATGAGGACCTCTTTGGCAAAGAGTTGTTGACACCCCAGGGCGATGAATATTAACCTTATTGCAAGTATTGTGATCGTGAACTAGACTATATCTTCTAAAGAAGGGATTAGATTTTATTAGTTCTGTCTCAACAAACACGACTACTTCATAAATGTATATGCAAAGGAGAGGGAGAATATTTAATTCTCTAAATAAAGATTTACATAAATTTCGGGGGTGAGATATACATCCGAACATTTGTCTTTTGAATACTAAAAGTTTGAATGCTCTCAGTGGATTGACCCCAGAAGATTATGCCGTACCGTAAATGAGAATATACATTTGAAAAATACACGCAGCGAGAAACGTGTTGACTAACAATGTTGGATAAAATTCGGAATGCATAGCATATTTCGCTTAGTTTGGAATTCAAACTATCAATATGGCATATCCATTTGAGGTTGTCCCTAAAAATTTTGTTATAACTGATTTAATTTGGTTTCCCCTTAGCGAAGGGATGTAGGAGGAAGAGATTTCGTTACACTATCGCGACTTAACATTGATACTGTTTTATCAGTATTAACTATGCGAAGATTTGTTATGAAACCAAGACAAGAATCTAGATAAAGCTTTTTGCACATTGGCATGTTTACATAGTAGATTTTGCAATTGGGCTTGAGAACTATTTTGCAATCGGGCTTGTTAGATGACATATCATTGACGTATAATAAAAAGAGGATAG
This sequence comes from Laupala kohalensis, assembly GCA_002313205.1. NCBI lineage: Eukaryota > Metazoa > Arthropoda > Insecta > Orthoptera > Trigonidiidae > Laupala > Laupala kohalensis. The sequence continues at coordinate 58,607 of NNCF01132459.1, read as the reverse complement.
GGCCTAAAATTGAACCTTGAGGAACTCCGCCAATAAGGGGTTTTGTTTCTGGATGGTAATATTGACATACTATATTTTCAACATGGGAAATTTCAACTCGCTATTGCCTATCTTTCTAGTAGGAAGCTAGTCATTGATGTGCCAATTCACAAATGCCGTATGAGTGCAGTTCTGAGAGATGAATTTCGTTATCGATTACATCGAATGCTTTCGAAAGATCAAGAAGAATACCTTGTGGATTATCTCCACGGTCAAGAGAATTGGTTACATCATTTGGAAAAGAAAATATGGCGCTATTGTTGAAAGAGATTTCCTGAAACCGTGCTGATCATTTGAGAGAATATAATTATGCGATAAGAAGTCTAAAAGTCACTCATAGAAGAGTTTTTCCAGGATTTTTGAGAAAGTTGGCAATAGTGATATGGGTCGATAGTTTCCAACATCACGTTTTTTCCTTTGTTATGTAATGGTTTCACTTTAGCTTTTTTAAATACGTCAGGAAACACACCTTTCGACAAGGAGCTATTGAAAATATATGTGAGAGAATTTAATATAACGTGAGAGGAAGACTACTATAAATTCAGGTATACCATCTATCCCTGCTGAAAATTTATTTTTTAAAGAACTGACACTCATAACTTCACTAGAGTTAGTCTCGGTAGTGAACATGGAATGCTGTGGATGTGTGGATGTATTTGGGGGACATTTGTTTTGAGTTTCTGATTTCGATATTTTGCCTATTTTTGAGAAATAAGATTTAAACAAATTTGCGATGTTCTTTGGATTTGATACCATTTTGCGATCGTCGAGTAGGGAAATGTTTTCTTGGCGATTTTCTGAAGGGGGTGTGTAATTTTTGATAATATTCCACATGGTTTTAGTCCGGTTGTTCGATTCTATTATCTGTCTGTCATTTTTAATTACTTTAGCTACATAGACCACTTTTCTAAGAATGGATTTATATTTACGGAAATAATCATGAAATTCGGGTGGTTGGTTATTGAGTTTTGAAAAATAATATAAATGACGTTTGTTTTTGAAAGAAATCCTAATCCATTTATTTATCCATCGATTGTGATTGTTTACTTTTACTAACTTGTGTTTTATAGGAAAGCAAGAGTTGTAATACTTCAAGAATATTGAAAAAGATATATTGAATTTATCGTTTGTGCATTTATCACATTCATACACGTCATCCTGATGTAAAAGGTTTCTAAAATTGTTAATTTTTTTTCTTTAAACTGTCTAGGAATCTTAAATTTCAGAAGTACGTGTCTTAAATTTCAAACTATAAATCATTCGGGAAGTATTGTTGATAAATCGTAACTATTAAATAACACTAAATTCGCGAATAATTATTTCAATAGATGCCGCCTAGCGAGTCTTTATAAAAAATCCGCCTCTGTCCGAATGGAAACCGGAGAAAAACCAGGGCCAGAATGGTAAGAGAATAATATAATATGATAATAAAAATATGATGGAAAGAGAAACCCCACGGTTATGGCGCGTCATACGTCGAACCCACTGAGGTTGCGTGCTTCTTAGAACGTGAAAGTCACGAAGCTACCCCTATCCGTTCTACAGATAGAATTGTTTGAGTTTAAAGGTACTTCACTTTTCCTTATTTCTTATGACAAAAGCAAAAACTGTTGGAGCGATCAGCTTTAACATATGCGTGAGAATACTCCAAACAATCCCTGTCTTATTCTCGTAATACAATTTCTCGCGATCACTCAGGGAAGTGATAGAGGGTATAACTCCTCAATGGGGTGGTTGCTTATACTTATTTACGTGACCCAAACTACCTAAATTATAACTAATATAACCTTAACACTCACCACATGGCACTTAAAATTTTACGAAAACTCCCTGACCGCCACTTCTTATAAGTAGGGTCCCACACTGCCACTACTTCCCAACTAATATCAAACTGAGAATTCACCATTCCTGTTTGCTTGAAATTCCCAACAAGTGTCAACCTGTGTTGGATAAGAGAGAACTCCTCCCTACTTAACAATCCTTCAGTGAATACGAAACCATCTTGCACAGAAATTGTACCAGATTAATTTATTATATGTAGTTTAATATATTGTACGTCGACAAAATAAGTCACTGCAGCCATATAGAGACGTTTATATACATGTACTCGGAAATAGATATTGACTTAAACGGGTGGCTTCCGACAAAAGGTATAAGAATTGATTTTAGAAATATCAGACGCGCTCAAATTTAAAGGAACCAATCAAAGTTTGTAATGATAATCTTGTTAAAATTGTCAATAAAGTCAATGGAAACGCCAAGCACTCGAAAGCTCGTCGTGATCGAACAGTTTACTCTTAAACAAAAGAAACAAATTCCAACAACTCCTGTGCAATATAGTTACATCCTTCGTCTCCGCTGGTTTAATGGCAGCATTAAACTCGACTTGCCAGAAACGCCAATACCGACGGATCCAAATGCACTCGGTTGCAAGACGTCGTTAAACAAACCATGCAAATGTACAGTGCAGGGATTTCTCTTTGCAAAACGTAACCACACCAAATCAAATGGATATAAACCTGGCAAACAATCCTCGGAAAAAATATCTCTATCCCACTTGAATTCCACGAGGCATTTTTTCTTGTGAAATGTAGAGAAAGCACTATTAATGTACAAAGGATTACTTTTCACTATCGATAACTCCACAAGTTGAATGTGGTATTTTGTTCCGAAATTGAGTTTTGAATATATTCTTATTCTTATTCAATAAACACGAAACAAGACGATCTCCTCTCAAATATCACAACTTCTTCTTGATAAGAATATCTGTAATTCAAGAAACGCACGTAAGGACACAGACATTAACAACCAAAAGTTATAAAATAATTTCACAAAGAAAATATTGCAAATATTGCGTCAAAAACATTCGTTACTTCGAACCATTCCTATTTTTTTTAAACTATCAATAACACACTTTTATTAGGGTCTAAGTGAAACGAAGGTAGGTGAAAAGTCATTATCCGGACAGAACACACGAACGTTTGTTTTTAAACAAGTAATTTTTTTTTTCAAAATTTCAATCAATCCTTTTCCTACTTAATAGTAAGGTATCTACACGGCTATTTCATTCTTAAAATATATATTTGTTAATTATTGACCAATTATTTCCTTTGCTGCACATTGAAATCATTTTTCAATATCGAATTTTTATAAAATACTTCAAAAATATTTTGAATATAATAAATTCACCAAAAATATGCCAGAGGAAGTAGTCTTTATAGGATAAAATGTTTATTCTGATGAAGTAACTTTATTTTATTGTAAAGATAAAGTAATTTTATAGTATTTTTATTGTGATAGAGACTTCTTCAAACTTTTTTTTACAATGAAGTTTGAAGAAGTCTTTATCAGAATAAAGTTACTTTTGAGGAACTCTGAAAAATGATTCTCTTTGGCCAATTTCGCTAAAATCTCGAAAGAACGTTTTATATCATCATTATGCATCACAAATCGGGCAAAGTGAAATTATAAAATTTAACCACATATCAATCTGAAATTTAAAATGTTAAGCTTTAATTTTTTTCATAAAGTCTTCAAATATATTTTTTTTAATAAATTGTCGTTCACAAGGATTTAGAATATATTGTTAATGGAGAAGTAGATGGAGGCAGAATGAATCTAGAGAAAGTGTGACCGATGCGTGTCCAGTATTTCGCCTCCATCAACGCCTCAGAGCGCTCTTGTAGCGTCTACGCGAACTACTGCAGAGGTCCTCAGAGTCTTTGATGGTTCGCGAGAAAAAACGGATGACATCTGGCGGCACTACGAAAAAACAAGGCAGTTACGGCCTTTGTTATTGCTAATATGCATGTTCCCCTCTCAGCCATTTCAGCAAGACTGTAATGAGCAACACATCGCAGAATTTTCGTACGGTCTATTCTATAAAACAAGTCGCTGTTGTTATTGCTGTTGTAAAAAAAATCCTCGCCGATTTTCTTGATCGTTTTACACTTGTTCAGTTATAATATTATCGCGTGGACGGCCACTCAGAGCGCCCCTGGGCTTGGAGAATAAATAGAAAAATCAACAAACTACAGGGAATTTACAAATTGTCGCTGAACGAAGTATTACGTGAGGGTAAAATTTAGTAAAAGTTAAATAGAAAATTTTCTTTTACCATGTTCATATATATTAGTAATTAGGCACATATATTTATTGATACATACCGCGGTTGTCCAAAGAGAGCGCGTTATTAAGAAGCCTCACTGAATTACGTTCGGCTTTATTCATTTTTACGATAAGCAAATACCTAACAAATTAGTGCCTTTGCTGACAAATTATTGGGGAGATCTATAGAGAGAGGATTTGTCGACTCGCTGATTACTGCACATGAAATAGATGGAGAACTCCACTCGGAACCTGTGTTCCCGGAGAAGAGGGATAAAGAAACACCGCTTTTGCAATGCAAGTGATGCAGTTCAACCATCTGCAGTAGAAATATTCTAAGGAGCTGTTCTTTTATCCATTTCGCTCTCACTTACAAACATCATCTCAAATTTATGAACATCAAATTTGGGGATTTTGACTCAACTTCTAAGAAACCTGATCTTCAACTATGCTGTGCATGCGTTTTGGTTAATAATGATGTGTATCAGATATTAGCTTTAGAGTGAAGTACATCATGTGGAGTCGGTCTAATACCAAGAAATGCAGGCGAACGCAAGAAATAAAACTGTTTTATTATCCGTATTTATTTATGAAGCGGAAATTTATTAAGCAAAGAGGGAATTTTTTTACGATAACTGTTCCTGATGCGAGTTGAAAACGCTGCTTGGGCAACTGAAACTCATGAAACCATAATTCTGTCCTACAATGGTCGAAGTTGCTCCCTTACCAAACTAGCTATTGAAAATACTGAAGCTCAAGTCATATTTTAAGATGAAATATCAAGGTGTGAATAAACTAGTATATTATGAATATATTATGTGTACCTATATGTGGAGAAAATTTGTAGATGAAAATGATAACTCGGCGCGAATGTCTGGCACTGATATCAGCCGCGCAAAGTAACTCCCGCTCACATCCTGAGCTAGATTGTCTCAGCTTCCATCTATAGTTGCATTTATTTTGGTTGGAGGAAAAGTTTATTGGTGTCCCAGAAAAACGGCAAGCAACTGCCAATGCAAGTAACACTTTTTTTACCACTAAGGCCCAATTTCACCAAGTTCGTTTAATGTCTTAAACGAGATTTTCTGTGCAGTAAATCGTGATTATCAAAATGCGCGTTCCACCATCTTCGATTTACGAGAAAATCGCGATTAACGCTTAAACGTTCGGGGACCCTTCGATTACCAGCGCAAATCGCGATTTTCTTCAGAACTGCGAGAAATATGGCGTCCATTTTGTTTGTTTGCTCGTAGCTCGGTTTATAGGTTATGTTCAGTGGCACGAGGGAGGCCCGCTGCTGCCTATGGTGTCCTTAGGTGGCGGTAGTGAGCAACATGATGCGTTTTCCTCCCGTCATTTGTCTTCAAATTACCCATAATGCACTGTAAAACTACTACCAACCCAGAGATTCTTCAGAAACATTGAGCAACTTAATCGACGATTAGTTTTGCTTGGTGAAACGCATAAAATGTAATCGCGATTCCATTTACCTAATTACGTTTAAGGAAATCGCGATTATTCTACATTTGGTGAAATTGGGCCTAAGAGATTGATAGGTCGCCAATATAGTGATCCTAAAATGAAAAATCTACAACCACCATACAAAGTGTTTGCAGCAAAAAATGGGGATGCGTGGGTTAAAACAACAGATCGTAAAGAATACTCTCCTAGTCAGATTGGTGCACTTATATTGCAAAACCTGAAAGAAGCAGCGGAGGTTTATCTTCGAGAGGATGTAAACGATGCTGTGATAACAGTACCGGCGTACTTCAATGATTCTCAAGCAACAAAGGATACAGGAAAAACTGCTGGATTAAATGTGCCCAGGATAATTAAGCGCTCTCAGGCCGTGAGCCGTCTCAGGCTCGACTGTCTGCGAACTACGGACAGGACGGCTAATGGGGTGGGTTGGTCGCACTTCTCACAAAAGGAACTTCACCGCCCCTTCGACGTACATTATCCTCCGTCGTACTTCGATGGTCGTTGAGGAAGTCCGGAAGATCCGAGTATCTGATTAGTAGACCCTCCACTCTCAACAACTAATGTTTCCAGAATAGCGTTTATTATCCTCCTATTTCACCTCCGCGCCCTCAGTTTCAGAGCGGGAGATATGTTGCGCGGCAGAGATATTGAACATAACCTACAACTTTGATATTTATAAACCTACCCTTTACTTTCCGAACTTGTTCAAGGAGCGATTACATAATCAATTTCGGACGTATAATTAAATTCGAGAGGATCAAGACAAGTGGGTAATATCTTTGTGATCAAAAACTTTCCTGCTTCAGGAGTAAAAGATAGAAAACGCGGAGTAATACAAATTCTTGGCCAAGGAATCCCTCCACTGAAATGGATGTGAAGAAAATGATAAACATCGAATAAACGTTCATTATTATCCCAAATTCAATTAATTGCTTGCTGTATCACCATTTCTTAACTTTTCAATTTGCATTCCATCCTTGCTTCAAAATGGCTATCAAAAACGATCGGGTACAGAAATCATAGAGTATATTAGCTGATTACCCGGCGTCACACGAGATTTTTCTTAGAATAATTACTTTACTATAATTCCTTTACTTGGGATAAAATAACATTCATATTGTAAGATCAAAATACTTTTACTTACTGTTTTTTTTAACATGTACAGCATCTTAATTTTTCAAATTCATAATAATACAAATTTAATACAAAACTGGACTGTATACACTACACCATCTGGCGGGTCGAGTTTTCGCTTCCGAAGCATGAAGTGGCTGCTTTATTTCTTTAAAATTATTATAAAATCTAAACTATTTGTCAAAATTTTACGATCTTTGTTAAATGAACAAAAACAAGTGATCCATTAAATTTTTATGATTGATTTTTTTCTTCTTAAATTACTCTCTTAAATTCAAGTATTTTAACACTTCTATTTTCAATAATGTTCTATCGATAATTTAGGTTGACTTTTGTAGATAGACATATGCCGTCGCGGACGTTTTTGTAATAATAATAATAATAAATTTATTGTCAAAAAACAGTACAAACTGCGTATGACCACGTGGAGGGGAAAAAACTAATTTACTCTCCGGAAGCAAGCAAGGGACCATCCCATCAATTCCGATCAAGGGCCCTAAGGTACAACTCTTATATTACCATTCATAGTTATTACCCATCTCTAATCGTTTAGGCAGCGTAAGCAAATATAATTCTCTTTTTTTTTTTTTTTTTTTTTTTTTTTCGATTTTATCGACAATTATTGTTGAAGACCATTTATATTTTTCTTATTACACACATTAAAAATGAAAGTTAGTCCACGTTCATCCCCGACATCTAAGCTACCACCTTTGCCAAATTCCACCACGTTCGATTCAGTGGTTTGGTCGTTTTCAGGTAGCAAACAGATAGACACACTTTTACATTACCCATTTATATATTAGTATGGAGTATAGAAATGGATAACCGACGACACTTACAAAAGTCTATTCACGCTCATTGATACGGGCAGCTATTCAGTAACTGCTTCATATTATCCTGACGTTCTCATCACATATCTCTCTAATCTTTGATTCGTCCAATTTTTCTTCCGGCAAATGTCACTGAATATGTCTACTGGCAAATATTTCGAATACTTTTTCGAAATATCCATGTGATTTATTCATGAAATAAATGACTTTTCATGTTATTTTAATGAGAATATACAAGTACTTCCGAGCTTTTAAATACGAAACTTTGAATTTGTTAATGAAAACAAGGAAAACTTTTCAAAATTCAAATGAGGTGTATTGTCACAGATCATGAGATACGGAACGAAATATACGTGAAAGTATAATTCGCCGTGAAAGTTCGCGAAGCAAAGGAAATAAATATAAAGACGACTTTGAGTGAGTGCGCAGTCTTTGATCTTGTATACATCAGTCAACAAGAGCAGTAACGAACTCCGTGTTCTCTTTGTAATCGCGATGCTGAGGCTTGTTGTCTGGAAACGCATCTCCCGAGTCCTGAGCTTTGCTTCCGGCTCAACCCGTTTGCGGAAACCTTTTCCACGAATCCACTCGTCTCCTAAATACGGGATTCACAAAACTCAAGGCAGTCACAAAAAAATCTCGATATTTAAAAGTACGGCAAATTAACTCTCAACCGGTCATAAAATGAGTTCATTTCGTTTTTATTTAGTAATCAGCATACTATGTATTGAGAAAAATATACTCCTGTAAAAGTGTAACTTTACTCAGAAACGAAACCATGAACGGAAACGCACTGTGTTTATTAGTTAATTGTAAAGTAGTAGCAATAAATTAGTTTGTTATCAACATGTTTATAAGCAGTTTGTAACTGCTAACTTGACAATAGATTATTAATTAGTTTACTCACTGTCTATCTGGCTGATGTACAGGGCTTGTGCAAAAAAAACAAAATTTTTAAAATTCTATAAAATCAAAAACTTCTGGACCAAAAACAATTGAATGAAAAATTGAGACGTCAAGGTCCAAACCAAATATTTTATATTCTTCAATGTAGCATGAAATCACCTTCCGTTGCTTAATTATATTCCACGTCTATTGGCATCAAATAAGAAAAAATCCATACACCATTTGGAAACTTAAGGAGTTATGAAACTGTCTTCACTTTCCACTGAACACAATTTAATAGAGCTGAAACATAAATTTATAGCATATGAAAGGAGCTTGTCCAAATTTATAACTTTCCTGGTTGGTTTATTCTTTCTCTCCGATATATGACAATAATACGACAAAAACAATATTTTCCACTTCTTTTAAAAAAAATGAATATTTATAAGTGTTATATCTCGGTAACTATATGACGTACAATTGACGTTGCAATTAGTCTTAATTTCTTCATATTTAACTAACTTTTAAAAAAGGGCAAATATAACATTTTCCGTTGATCGCGCCGAAAGTGTGAATATTTTGACTTTTTCGGGTTTTGCGCAGCTCGCACAGGCATTTCGAGGTTTAAAACTTGGATTCTCACTATTGATACTGGTCCTAACAAGATATTAATAAAACAGGACTACATGATTTTTTTTTTTTTGCAATTTTAGCCATCTTTTATGTAAATATTGACTGGCCAATGTAAGGTGTTGATAATTTAAAAGTTAGCAAAGCAGCACATCTCAAAAAAAACATACAAATTGCTATTGATTTGCGTCCGGAAAGCAAACTTACTTTGCGCTGGTTTAGTGCTACAAGAATAATGAAAATTTAATATTCCTTTTCAATATAAACAAACGATGTCCAAATATCAAAATAATTTAAACAAATTATGTTTAAGCTAATGTCGTCGAATATAGATGCGATCAGCATTTATAGCGTATTTAGTGTTTATTGAGAGAGAAAATAAATATATTTTCTGCATTACTATTTTAACAGGAAACATTTTACTAAGTTTCTTTATAGCTAGGAGATAAATTTTCAGTAGATACATTTAAATATTAAGGGACATAATTTGCCTTGAATGACAACGTATTGCCTTAGATATAAAGTATTACAATAGTATTTAGAGCTTGTTTATTTTTTAGTTTTAGAAGAGGATGTAGTAGTAATAACATGGCAGACAATTTCAGTGTCCTGTTAAAAGCTCATGTTAAGCAGTAGAGGTAGGACATAACGAATAGTAACTGTTCAGAGTTTGATTAAAATCGCGAGGTATATTTTACGTATTTCAGGAAGGAAAGGTTAAGGAAAAAATAAAAAATGTCAAATTAATGATCATTTATTTGTATACCTCTCCTTGCACAGTCGAAGTAACCAGGTTGTTAAATACACTCTATTTTTACTTTCCAATTACACGAAGTTTTTAAGGAAAGCTTTGTAATTGAAAGCAAAAGAACAAAAAGTTTTGAGATCTCTTCGGATCATTGCTACTTTCAAATTTCGATGACGTCGAATCTTGGAGGCACTTTTTTTAAATCTGCCAATAAGGCTATTGCAAAGAGTTTAATGTGGAAGATAAGTCATCCAATCTAGACTTCAATATGTTATTGTGGTTTTCAGGAGTTTACCGTGTACTGTGATGATACAGATTTTGCAACCGATTGATCTAAGAAATATGTCATCTTGTTTAATAATGACACTATATTATTATTATTTCTTTTTTGAAGTATTTTTTTTTCCTTAAATTTTTAGTGTTGGGTTCAAGGGCGTATGCAGACTGGGGCAAGACAGTTGCCCCACCTTATGAGTTAGGGCAGATACCTAATTTTCCACATGAAAGATTTAGTAAAAGTAGTTGAAAAATTTGCAACTAATCCTCGCATACTATTGATTTAAAAATTGATTCTTTTAAATAAATAGTGTTTTGAATTCTAGTATTTATTATTACATGGTATTCAATTCGTTTTGATATGGGTAGAATTCACAAATCTTCTCCACCTTACATTTTGAGCTGGATACGCCCTTGCTGGGTTGGCTGTTTAGCGCAATACGTTTTTGTTATGAATTGTAATTGGAACGTTGAGTGGGGCACACTCCAGATTATTTTTGAACCTCAACATACCATCTCACCTATTTCAAAGTCAATACAAGATTTGTTGTAAGTAGATTTTACACTTATTTTACCTAGTGAAATATATTTTGCATAAATTGTCTCTAGGTTCTAGTCCGAAGCACTTTTACCGCTCTGTAATAGAAGGGTATACATTCGCAGAACCCCACCCTCGTCCAAAATTGCGGGCACCAGCTTCTGCCACGGGTAGCGGACGCAGCGGTTAAGATGAAGCGGATGGGAGATGTAGGAGGGGATCAGGAGGTCATCAGGAGGTCATCATGATGACCTCTTTTCTCCTGGCTCTTCTTTGGATATATAAACCGCAAAAAAGTCGATTAGGCCGTAAAATTCTCAAGAATTTAGGAGATTCTTTTCAGTAGTCTCTTCCATTGTTTTGCGTATCTTCCACGTGGGTTCGAAGAAACGTGTACCTCGCATGGGAATTCTACAAAGCCAGATGAAATGAGATTAGCTCACTCCGGGCGTACATGATCAAATATTTGAGAAGGGTAGGGGGAGGTCACTAAGGCGACCCCGGCCACTGGAATTGGTGAGATCCGAACTGGCTGGGATCGTCCCCTATACTTGAAGTCACGCTTCTTTGCTTCGAGAAATTTAACTTCAGAAAAAAATCATAAACGGAAACGCACTGTTTATTAGATTATTTTATATTAGTCGCAGTAAATTACTTTGTTGTCCTCGACGTGGTCTTAGGCACTTTGTAACAGTTGCTCTCTTGACAACAAATTATTTGTTTACTTTCTTATCTCTAGACCGTCTAATTGGTGTAGCACTTGTGCTCAGTGTAGCCAACGCTTTTACTTCGCCATCGTCCAAAAGAGTAATGAAATTTGCACCTCGCGTTTCGTTGGCAGTACATTTGAATTTCTGAAAACTTAAATCTATCGCTAATATCGGCCATCAATTCAATGCACTTGCTCTTGTGGCGCTATTCTGTTCCTTCTGCATCGAGCGAAGAGTGGAACGAATACAAAACGCCGTCGAAGTGAGTCGGTTCACGTCCTGACGGTGGGATACAGTGAAGGCTCTCAAGTATTTCTTTTCTTTCACTTTTCTTTTCTCCTATATTCCTAGTTTTTCACTTTTATCACTTTTATCTTCTTTACTGGCCTTCTCTGTGTGCTGAACGCTCACTCATGTATTTGTCGTGCATGGCAACCCGTGTCGGAGGGAATGCATATCCTGGCGAGTTGAGGAACCATGCATACCGAGAAGGATGCGTGCCAATACGCTTCCTTTGGCCTCGGCCTCTTCTAGACGGGCGATCGGGAGCTAAGTCAATCCCGACCAATCGGCTCTGACTAGGTCTTCGACTGAACTCCAGGGTGAGAGGGGGGCGTAGAGGGACCTTCCCGCTGGTCGACGGTGTTGGACCAACCCTGCTTAAATAACCCTGCGTGTCCTCGCTATATCCCCGTGTCAACCCTGGCACCCCAGTGGGGTGTCCCCTTGCTGGACTCCGTGGTGGGTGGGGAACATGGGGATGATATAAAATCCATATGCATGGATACTAACACGTTACCTTCCGGAGTTGATGGACCGCAGGTGGAGCCACACACCCATGTATCGTCGAAGCGGCTGAGGGTTCACAGCCCTCCCACTTCAGAAGATAATAAGTCAAAGATACAGAGTATTTCTTTTGTTTTAATGTCAAGAATTAATGGAAATTTCGAGAAGGTGTCACCTTTTTATATATTTCAAGGTCTAGAAGGTCTTGTTGGATCTTTAAAAAGTATTAATAGATTGAGAAACGGAGCGATGCTGCTTGAAACAAAAAACAAGCAAGCAAGCGCTAAAGTTACTTCAATCTACACTGCTGGGAGAATACCCTGTCAAGTGTGAACTCCACGCTGCGCTTAACCGTAGCAAGGGAGTGATCTTTTGCAGGGAAATCATCGACATGTCCTGTGAGGAATTAGCCAAGGAGTGGGAAGCTGACCACTTGATAGAGGTCAGTCAGGTCATGAGGAAGGTTGGTGGTATTCCTGAGAAGACTTCTTCCTTCATCCTGACCTTTGACTGTCTTAAGCTGCCTCGAGACATAAAAACCGTGTGGCTGAACCTGCCAGTGTGATCATGATATACTTGGTAATTGTGGAGCTTTAGCAACATTATCAAAGCATGATAAATTAAAGGTCGTTTTCATGTTGCTCATTTCTTTATTGGTGTTAAAAAGCTTTTTCGGCTGCATAGCAACCATCATCAGTAACATACACTGAAAATATAAAAATAAATATAGGAATATAGGGTCACACTGGCAGGTTCAGCCACTACACTGTTTTAAGTCCCAGAGATTTGGTGACACAACAACAACGTGTAAGGGTCGTGCTACTTGTGTCATGTGTGGGAAGGAGGCACACGAACCAGGCGTTTCATGCTCGGGACCTGCTAAGTGCATTAATTGCACAGGTAGCCACTCGGTAAGGAGCCGAAAGTGCGTCACCTTTCTGGAGGAAAGGAACGTCCAGGAGATAAACACAACTGAGAAGATCCCGTACGGTGAAGCACGGAAGAAATACAGGGCTTTACACCCTGTATTTTCTACCAGTTACTCCACCGCAGCGAAGACTCCTGTGTTTAAGAAGAACATTTCCGTCCAGGCAAATTTCACTGACATGTCTACGACAACGTCGTGAACATGCCAGTGTAATTGTAGGAAGGAAGTTCTTAAAGCTGCTCCCGCGAAGCCAAAAACGTCTGCTACACCCAGTCCTTCTACTTCAACACAGAGAAAAACCAACAGTGTTACAGTGATTACAAAATCTACCAAGACACAGGCGAAGAAGAAGCAGAGTTCTGGGGCTAAACCTCTGCAACTTGAAGATTTCTTAAAACCAACAACATCACCGTCCAAGTCGCGGAGACGTAAAAAAAACGTCTCTCCCCTTCCTTCCTCCGAGTCGGATTGTGCATTGTCCGACGCTGACGCGGCCCAGGAGGTTCAAAATAGTAATGGCTTCTATACTTCAGTGGAACCTAAATGGCTATAGAACTCAACGTAAAGAGTTACAGCTCTTAGCGCGTCGCAATCCGATCTATATTTGCCCGCAAGAGACCAACCTTTTACCAGAACACTCTCCCTCTCTGCGGGGCTACATCAGCTTCAGATTCGATGACACCACGGGAGACCGAGCAACAGTTGGAGTTGCAGTGTTTGTTAGAAACACTATTATCTGTTCACCTGTCCTCCTATAAACTCAAATTCAGGCTAGAGCAGTCACAATTCACAGCGTACCAGCTAAGACCGTGTTCAATATATCTTCCTCCGACACGAGATTTCTCGGAGACTTCCCTCAAGGATTTAATTCACCAGCTCCCTTGACCATTCCTCCTCCTCGGAGATTTCAACGCCCACACAGTACTGTGGGGTTCGTCGAACGATTTCCCCAGGGGCCGACTGCTGACTTGTCTCTTTAAGCGTAAAGATTTATGTTTATTGAACACCGAGGAGATGATCCACTTTGCGTTTGCGACGGGGTCATGGACTGCTATAGACCTGTTCATTTGCTCTCCTAAAGTTTCTGATATCTTCCAATGGAAAGTAGAAGATGATCTGCAGGTAGCGACCATCATTCTATCTGGTTGTCCTTGCAGGAACGAGCGACTGTTCCCCAATGCAAGCCTCAGAAATGGATTCTCAGATAGGCTAACTGGATACTGTACCGCTCTCTGGAGGTCTTCAGAGAAACGGGAAGTGTCCAAGAGAGAGTCGACCATCTGACCCAGGTGATTCATCACGTCGCTGAAGAATCCATTCCGAAAACATCTATGTTTCCGCGAAGACCTCATGTCCCCTGGTAGAACGACGCATGTCGGTCCGCCATTCGGGTAAGGCGAAGAGCATTGCGGAAATTTAAGGCTAGTCCATCTCCGGTAAACCTCGCCGCATATCGGATTGCCAGAGCAAAAGCGCGCAGAACCATCAAAGAATTCAGATCCACCTCCTGGAAAGAGTTTCTGAATACCATTATGAGAACAACAACATCCACTAAAGTATGGGAGTCCATCCGAAAGATATCTGGAAGGTATTCTCGAGTCCCAATATCTGGACTCAATTATCAGGGTCGGGTTCTCACCAACAACAGAGAAATGGCAACAGCAATGGCTGAATATTTTGCTGACCTAACATCTACAGCAAACTGCGATCCTGATTTCGCGAGGAAATAGGAAATAGCACATAGCACCTACTTTGACTTTCGTTCATCAAACTATGAACCATACAACACTCCCCTCTCAATGTGGGAACTTGAGTCAGCTCTAGCGACAGTCCCCGACAATGCTCCTGGCCCTGATTCCATTCATTAATGAAATGCTCAGTCAACTCAGTCTCGAATGGAAAGAATACCTTCTGAATGTCTTTAATCTTTCATGGTCCGAGGGAGTATTCCCTAATTCCTGGAAGGAAGCAACGCTTATACCTTTACTAAAACCAGGAAAGGAAAAACGGCCATCAGTAGTTATCAAAGTATCGCCTTCACGAGTTGCGTCGGTAAAACTCTGGATAGAATTATCAACCGACGTCTCGTCTGTTATCTTGAAAGGCATAACTTGCTGAGTCGATCTCAGTGTGGTTTCAGGAAGTTCCATTCCACCCTGGACAACTTCACCTGGAAACAGCAATTCAAGATGCTTCTGTCCGATGACAATATGTCGTCGGAATATTCTTTGACATCGAGAAGGCTTGTAATACTACTTGGCATCATGGCATTTTAAAACAATTCTATGCCTGGAGATTTAGAGAACACCTTCCTCTGATGTTACAGTCCTTTTTGGATCAGCGTTCCTTCCGTTACAGAATTGGAAGAGACACCTCGGATCTGCTTCTTCAAGAGAACAGTGTTCCTCAGGACTCAGTCCTGAGTATGACCTTATTTTCAGTGATCATAAACAGCATAACATCCGCTGTAAAAAATCCTGTTCTACACTCTATTTTTTTCGACGACTTTGTCATCTTTTGTTCATCGCAGAGTGTCTCAGGTGCGGAGCGACAAATCCAACTCGTCCTCAGTAGATTATACCACTGGTCGAAGGCTTTCGTTTCTCTGCTGAAAAAACACGCTGTCCTCTCCTGAAGTTGCTGATATCTTCCAATGGAAAGTCTTCCTATTGGCGCACAATATAAATACGCGAGACACCAATGCTCGTTCTCTTGACTCATGCCTCTTGCTTCTTGACTCTTGATATGTGACTCCATTCCGCCCTGCCGGTTTAGAATTGATTCAACGGTCTCTACCGAAACTCTTACAACCTTTCCTAGGTCGGAATTGACTCCGTGGTCTCTTCCGAATTCTCTACAACCTTTCCTCGGTCAGACTAGACTTCACGATCTCTGCCGAATTCTTCTACCCTCGTTCCCTTTTCGGCCTGTCACCCAAGTCACAACTGCACAAGACTGGCCATGCGCTCCGGGAGTATTGCTGTCTCGTCGCAGGACGCTCCACGCCGCCGCTCCTTACACTCTGGGTGAGTTCAGTAAATAAAGCTATGTCTGTCAATACTGTGAATGATGCTGTATTTACTCGTTTTTCTCCCTTTCTCTAGTTCTTTAAGATTGAGGTATTTCCCACCCTCTTTCTAGCCAGCTCCCCTTAAAGTCGGACGACATAGATTCTCCGCCCTCTAACTTGTGAAACCGCCGTCGCCCTCCGACATTATTGTTATTAACAATACCAGATTAATAAAACTAATAATACCGTATTAATAACTTTAATAAATACTTGTTTTTGTTATTAATATCAAGTTGTTAATAATTTATATGATGCATTTAATTAAAGGTAATATTTATAAAATTTGTTGTAAAACCATAATTTTTAAACAAATACGCTCCTCGGTTAGTCCCCCCCCCCTTGATTACAGTCCAGATCCGCCATTGACTTTGAGTATAGGTTCCACATACTAATGGCGAGCGTCAATTGTGGACATACCGAGGTGATGCGACATATCTACTCCTAGACCCAGTCCATAGGACCAAAAATAGGACCTCTGGTTAATAACATAAAATCAAAAGCCACAGGTAAGTAGTGTGTGTAAGTCGCTCGTGTCTCCGATTGCTGTAACTATATTATTGTCTGTCCTGAACGTTAGGTAGTACTTCTCAAGACAAAGAGGAAACAAAGGGGAAGGTGAGGAATCCAGAAACACTCCAGAAGATATTCGGTGCCGGTACACTCCCCAAGCTGTGACCAAAGCGAACGTTTGTTTTTTTCTTTTTTTTCTGCATGTTGCAGGTTCTCACAGGTTGAAGGCGAAAGACCTCCTGATGATTAGTTGGTGATTTTGGGGGAAACCAATACTTAGTGATATCGAGATATATCAAGAACAGAAATCGGTATATTCAACATGACAATTCAGAAAATAATCTTTGAAATGATACCTCATTTTTGACATGTGGATATAACGGCAGAGTGGTATATATAGCAAAAATTATGTTTTGTAAATAAGAAATAGCGAAGAATTGGCGGAACTTAGGGAACTAGAGAAAAACATTACTAGTTGATGAATTCATGGACGACATTAAGAGCTCACGTGCATCAAGAAAAAGCAATATGAAGGCGGGTACTGGCAAGGAATATCTGGCAAAGTCTCGGAGGGTACGATATCATTGAATTTACATTAGAACCCCTCTTAACCGGTCTGGACAGGACCGAGACTGACCGGTTACTCTTTTGGCCGGTTAATCCGAGGATCTCGTGAAAAAATAATTTTCGTTCAAAAGCAGCCTTCAATTTCATTGGGTTATAACAAATAAAAAAGGAAAATGAGACGTCATTGAATCTCATCTTATTGTACTGTATATATATGCAAAAATCACGGAAAAAGTTGATTCATAGAAAAATAGACATTTGAACATAATGATTCATAGAAAAATAGACTCGGAAGCAAGAGGGGAATCAAACTGACAAATTTCTTCTCCCTCCTGTTTTACTTTCCATGAACTCCCCAGGAATGACCCGTCAAACAGTCAATGTTTGAGTCTACCTGCCAGCTATTATACGGCGAGAGAGAAATAAATACATAGGCACATTTTCAAATACCTTACTTTTTTTATTATTTATTTTTCAATTATCATATTTTCCTTCTCTTACAAAAGCCATATCTACTTTTAACAACTCTTTCTTCCATCCATTTATTCTCAATATTTATTCAATCTTCTACCGTATTACTTCTATTATTCCTTCTCCCGTTCTACTTATAACGTTTTTCATTTTTCTTGAAAGTAAACTGTGATAATTTTGTATATTAAATCGATTATTTGTTAAATAATTTATTAATTTATAAAGTTACCTTCCCAAATGTAAGACTCTGTCTTATGCAATGTCCTGTAAATTTTAATTTATATTTTATGTAATTTAAGATGTAAACAATTTCTACAATGTAATACCTATGCGTCATTTTATTCTGTGTACAATGAAATATATCTTTACTGTACTTATATTTTTGTATAGACATGTTTCACTTAATTTTTGTATAGTCATTATGTAATGTTATATTCATTTTTTCTACAAATCCCTTTTTTTGTCTATCCAACGAGATTCTTTTTTTACAGGTACTACATTAGTTATACATCCATTTTTATCTTATATTATTTTATGAATTATTTGTTATGTTCAGCATTAAGCCACCATCCTGATTGGGGTTTTTGCTGGGTTTCCCTCAATCACTTAAGGTTCAACACCGGGATGGTCCCTAGCTTGTTTTCCCAGTAAGTATATGTAGTATATACCGTCCCATTCAACCTAATTTTGTAATGATATTGTAAATAAATATATTCAAAGTGGTTAGGCAGAAGAGCAGACCTTGGTCCGAGTCTTGCCACTAATGAAGTCATTTGTTTGTTCGTTCATTCTGTCATTCATTCATTGATTTATTTATTTATTCATTAATTCATTCATTATTTAAATTAAAAAACTAAAGATTTTATTCATTTATTAATTCGTTTATTCATTCATTCATTTATTTATTCATTCATTCATTCATTGATTTATTCATTCATTCATTTACTATTATTTACATTCAAAAACTAAAGAACATTCTAAGATACTTCAATTGGATAAGTTGAGAAATCAGCAATATCTGATCATTTTGCGACATTAAAGACAAAATTGATGAGGGGATAATTAGAAGAAAACTAAAGAATTTGCAAAAAAAATTTGAGAGCAATTATTTACACACTTGAGAGACTATCAAATTTCCAAGTGTCACATACCACCAGCAGAATTATCAGGTATGCTGCCATTAATTAACATAACATCGACACAACTATATAAATACATTTAACGGGATGAATTTTAATATCTTTACTAAGAATATTATTCATATGAATTCAAAACTTTTCTTCCCTTCTTGCAACTGAGCAATGTTTTAGTTGTTAAAGATGAAAACAAATTAAGGTTATTTTTAACACTTAACAAACAACTGATATAATGAATCATGTTTTTATTTCCTCAGACAATTAAAAAATTTAAATGTTTACTACTAATTTAATAATATTTTATCACATTATGATGGTAGTAAAAATTACAAGTCTGTCCAGTGCTTCATTTTTTATTTATAAGCATTTCATGTTTTCATTTTAAAACAAATGCATACAAAGAAATTTGTCAATTTTCCAAAAAATGAAACAAAGCCTCAAATCATTTTGAATTTCAATAAATTGCTTACTCCATAAATTTCAATAAAGATTACCAATATGAACAATACAAACGTATTAAGTATTGAATGAAAGGTGAATTTGAGTGTACACAAATTTAAAAGATTTTGGGAAATAATCCTTTCAAGTTCTTGTCCATTTTCATCATGACACTAAAGAAAAGACTTTCCTTGTCTTCAAATAACTTGCATCTTCTTATTCTGACATATTATCAGCAGTTGATGCTGCTGTTGTCAGTGTGTTCATAACCCACTGAATCGTTTGACCTCTGTTTGATACGGGTAAATAGAGAAAATGAAGGAGAGGCAAAAACGTAAAATACTTCCAAGTTTGTCAGAAGAAGAAAATAGATTTTAGAACTTTATGATATATTGAAAACACTCTCATCTATTCATATTATAATATTTTGAAAGACCTCATAAGTACACTGATTTTTTATCAACACACACAACATTTTGACAACTGCTTTCTGTAAAGATGAATGTTGTATATAAACAAATAAATAAATGCATTTTATCTTGGTAACAAAATAAAATCAAGTTAACTGAATACACATAAAAAAGCAATTCTATGGAAAAATAATTAGTAAGGAAACAAATCAATAAAGCAGAAAAATTAAAAAACTATAAATTTTAGATTACCTGTCTATGTTGCAAATTCAAAGTGTTTCTAATAAATTTAATACATAACATTTCAGAAATAATACATTTGAATTAATTTGGTTTCTGATCTAATATAGAAATATTACCCCAAACTACTGAATGATCTTCATCTATATAGTGCACGGACTTAACAACATTATATTTCATTGATGTTCTTTGATTCATGTAAATTATGTGCATTTAGTCTTTCCAATAAAGCAAAAAGAATTTTAAGAAAAAAGGTTACAAATATTATATTGTAAAGACATTTTATCTATCGCATCATTCCCCTTAACTCTAAAATTATGGGATTGCTTATTAATTCTCCTAACCAACCACAGGTTTTCTTGATAAAAAATCTCCTTAACATTAGGGATAATTTATTAACAAACAGAAAGAATCAACAATGTAAAACTGTCCAACATACATGAATGGTCTTAGTGTCAAAAATGATCAAGAATATGGACTAAACATGAATCTTTTAATAAAATGTGTGGTATGTAACATTTTAGCTTGAAACATGAAAGGCTTGATCACTGATACACCATGAAAGTAAACATAACACAGTAGTACTCAATAGATGTCTACTAAATTTTAAAACACCTTACTAGGCTAATAAGTAAATAAATTACCAGGTAATTACTTAAAATATTTAAAAAATAGATTATACAAAGGTACAAAATAAGGACTGTGATTATAGGTTATTTCTCTTCCACTGCAGATTGTAATTTACTTAAAATATGTTCCTTTGATAACCCTGAAGCAGTGACAAGTAAAACTTTTTGTCTTGACCGGGACCCCTGGAAAAAATTAAACACATAACAAAAACTAAAATTCTGTCGCACAACTACTTAATTAAGTTTCGGTCACAAATTTAATAGCAAGTTTACCCTATCTAAAGACACGTCAGATTTCCTCAACCCTAGAACAGATGCAATGTACTTGACAAGTTCAGTATTAGCTTCTCCTTCAACAGGTGGGGCATTGATCTGCACACCAACTCCTTCAGGTTCTATTCCTGAAGGATTTAAAATTTAAAAATATTATCAATAAATTTAGCAATTTTCTGTTAAAAATGCACAAAGTGTTATTATGACCTGTAATTCCATTTTGTTTGGCACCAGGTTTTGCAAGTATTTTTATGGCAAAATTTCCTTTTTTATCCTGTTCAACAGGACACTCATTTGAAACATCCACATTGTCCTAAAAAGCATATTACTTACAATATGGATAAGATTAATTATGTGTTCCAATGTTACAAGAACTTACAGCTTTGGCTTTGTTTGATTTCTTTTTATTCTTCAACATTACAGATGAGAAGTGGAATTGACAGAAAAAACCAATCCTATTGTTCTTAAAAATCCAATTTTGATGCATCAACACATTTGAAGCAAACGGTAAATGTTTTATTCATTTAACTTTACCTTCACAGCACACCATTAAATAAACAGGCCTCCTAACACAAGTGCAGTAGAAAGGGAATAGTTCAATTTATTTATTTAAAAAATTACATATAAATTTTCACCTAAATATAAGCAACAAAAGATATATCATGCCACACAGCTCAAAATAATTCAATTATTCGAATCTAACTAAATTTCATTACGCAAAGACCTAATTCCTGTACCTGTATAACCAGCAGATAACCAGTGTACAACCCACAGACAACATTCGTATAATGTGCCGGGTGATAGCCGTTGCTTTCGAATCTGATCTGGTGTTGAATAAGAGCGATCTAGCGGACGCCAAAGACACTATTACAGGAAATTTCTGACAACACTAACGCTTTCTGGATGATACTTCGAGGAACCATAACAACCGTAAGTCGACCATAGCCGCCTATGCAGTGCCGAGGCCCTGCGTATAACCAAGCCACAAGGAAAAAATAAACGAACAGTGATGAAGGAACATGCGTGAATACAAGAATTGCGACCACGAAATCAATGGCGCCAACATCACAGTTTCACGATATATTTTTCTGAGAGTTCCACGCAATTATTTATCTCGTAAATGAAAAATGAAATCGAACAACTTACAACCCCGTGACAATTATTCTCTATCTACAAATCGTAATTACAAATTTAATGTATTAATTTCCAGCAATTTTTGCCTCAGCTCCAGCTCAGCCCTGCTCATAGTCTGTGGCCCTGCTGTTTCCATGACAACAATAGTTGTGTACGCAAAACATTCTAATAGTAATAAAATAGCTTTCGTATTAAGTATAAAGAGAAGCTACGCTAAAATATCATTACTGAGGTCAGTGTCATTTGACAATAGTTACGAAGAGGATAACGTTGATGTGAGTTTTACCAAATGAATCGTGTAACTGGTGGGAAAATGTAGGCAACTGAGATATATTATTACATTCAGAAGATTTTCAAGCTTATTGAATAATCAATTAAACCTGCTGTTTCGGCAGTTTTCTTTTTTCACATATTGTATTTGCTATAAATATACATTGACCAAGAATTTTTGTTTTCTACAATTTTACAAGGATATATAATGACATTCACTGACAATTATCAATTTAATTATGGAATCAATTTCATTCTTCTGCAGTGCATGAAATAAATTTTTTATCTTCCAAACCATTATGTCGCACCTGCCTGCAAATTCTATGATATTAAATTATTCTCACTGAACTGAGTACTCCCAAGTACTTGATAAACGTACTTACATTTTCAAATATGATCTTGATTGGAATTGATGGGATGGTCCCTTGCTTGTTTCTGGAGAGTAACTTAATTTTTTGCCCCGCACGTAGTCATACACAGTTTGTAACAGCTTTTTTGACAATAAAAGTTTGTTTATTTACAAACCTTGGGTGCAATATGTCAATTCTTAAACAATTAGTTAATGGAATATTGCTATAAAATTTAATACGACTTTTTCTTTTGATGAAGTACTGGGATAATTTAAAAAAGGGCAATTTATATAAAAATGAAACAAAAATTCCTGGACCATTTTACATTTCAAATAATAATCAAAAAAATTCATTTTAGTTGCTCAATTGTCTGATGCAAATTTTGCACATAAATTTCGAGCCTATTCTTGTTCTTGGAATAGACTGAAACTTTGCATACATGTATAGGTTTAGCAACAACAAAATATTATGGGAATTTTTTACTTAATCTATTATCTTCAACAAATCATGCAAATTAATTTCAACCAGTTTCTTTGTGCTATGATATAACTAAATTAATGAAAATGACAGTTCAGCCCAGTATGTGCAGTGAAATCTACATAATCTTGTTAGTACAGAAATGTTCAGTAATTTAACTTCCTTGTGTTCTTGTTCACTGATAGGTTCATAAAAGATGTACTGATACAATTTACAGATGACCCTTCAATTGAATATTTCATTACAAAATTAAGAAGACTTAATTAACAAATAAAATTACAATTCTTTTTAACAAGCTTCTATTTGAAATGTATTAAATGTGAAAAAAATCTATTTGTAAGAGTGTGAAATTATTCATTGATTAAAAATAAAATCGAGGCTATTACATATTATTTAATCATACAACTTTTTTAAATTAATATAATTGAAATATTTTTGAGCTAACCATCTCAAAAGTTATTATTTCAACTGTTAGAAATTTTGTGGTGTGTGATGGATAATTTTTTTAAATCTTCAGCCACTCTTAATTTTATTCTCTAATAAAATAAATATTTTTAGTGTTTAAGAAACAAAGTTTCTCTTTTTTCTTTTTTTACAAAAGCTTTAAGAAAAAAAGTAACTCTTTAGTGGCTAGGTAAAGTGCAATTTAGCCTACTTTAAGTTCTTCTCTAATAATTTTCCTTTATTCTTCAATTACTATATTTTCTCTCTCATTCAATTCATACCACATCATCATGCAGTTTGTAGTTATGAACATCAAATGCAGTTGGGAAACATATTAACACTTAATTATTTTTTTGCTGCCACTGATATTTTAATATCACTTGATGAAGCATTACTTAAGGATAACATTTCAACTTTGATATGTCTCTAATTTATGAACAATTACTTCTAAAATCTGGTGCAGTGGCATATAGGAACCTTTTAAAGAGAGCTGTATCAATTTACTGCCAGAAACAGGGATTTATTACACAAAATATATTGCTATGAAATTATTATATTGAAGAATATTAATTCATCAATATGGATATGAATAAAAATGAAATTGTGCAGTCAAGTAGTAATATGAGAGAAATTAGAAAGGATGATGGAGACCTGGGGAACGAAGTAACAAGTTTCACACCACCTCCAAGGAGAGAAGATCGACCAGTATCACGTCGAGGGATGACATCAAGACAGGTATGACAGGTTTTCCAAAAACAATTTAAAGTAAAGCAAGTGCCTTCATATGATATATTGTGCACTATAGACTGCAAGTGAATGTTATTTGATATGGCTTTCCACTATTTAAAATGTATTTTTACATAAATTATTATAATTTAAATAGTTTTTTGATGTTTGCAAGTTATGTAAGTGTCCTAATAAAGATGGATAAGAGTATCAATCCTATTTACGTCTCATAATTTATTTTTATTTTGCAATTAAAGGAATTAGTTTAAGGAGTAACATATTGTTATTCGTTTAAATTACTATGGAGAAAAAACTAGTTATTATTAACTAATTTTCTCCAATTTTGAAGGGACAAACTGCAGAAGAGAGACCATATACTCTTCAAAGCAGTTCAGGCAGACCTATAACATCGAGCCAATCTACAGGGTTTCGAACTCCCACATCATCTTTGCTGTCTTCTCGAATGTCTGTGGTACCAGGAACAGCATCTCGCCTGACGTCAGCCATGAGGCAATCTCCCGTCTCCAGGATGGGAACTGCTATCAGTTTTGCTGGTGCTCAAGTGAGTCTGTTGTTAACAATGGACATTGTATAGGGCGACTGCAAGAGAATACATTTGGAAGCATCTTGGCCTGCTAAAAGGGTCAGGAGGAGCCAAAATCTCCAGGGCACAGATCTAGGAAGAACTACAGGCTCGAGATATGATCAATCTAAATTACAGTATTATTGTACTAATAAAATTATTATACTAATCTAAATTCCAGTAGGCTGATAGGAGACATATTTTGTGACACTGAATGACATGACTTGCCTTCCATTCACTGAGGAGTTGCTATTGCAAAGGGTGGGAAGCATGGGGAGATCATTTTCCTTGAAATTAGTTGTAGTATACAGGGGAGTCCTAAGTGGGGGATGAGAGACTTGCCAGCTAGTTCTCAGTTCCAGGGCCCAGCATGACCTGGTTCTGCTCTTGGTTATGTTGAAGCAACATAAGTCTTCATGAAATGTAGCAGTTTCAAACAAATCAGTAGCAGCCTCTCCAAACAGTAAGACGTTTCCATACTGCTGGCTGCTGCTATCCATGTCTTTTCTTGAGCCCCTCACAATGTGTAGAACATCCATCTTCATGGAGAAACGTAACCCAATAAAAGTATATTAATTTCCAAAATAAATAATGATTTAAACTGCATTAGTTCAGATCAGTAGACTCATTTAAACATCAGATGGTTCTTGCTAATATTGTTTTAATCACTGACAGACATGTATCTTCTCTTGCTTCTTGTCTTTGTTTTGGTTATTATATTTGACCAAATGTATTTGTTTTATGAACACAATTTGATTGGAAAAATTTTCTGTGTTCTGAGGGAAAGCAAAAAATTTACCATCGCTTGTAGAAAATTAATATTCTGTCAGTTACTTTATTAAAAAGTACAGAATATTCTTTTATTGTTTTAATATGGGTCATCAATATTTTGATCATGATACATAATTCAATTCATTTGTTGATGTACTGAATTTTTTTTATTTATATAAATAATACAGCCATCAGAAATTTCAAGGAATGTTTTTTTCACGTATCTTTGTGCTTTGTGTTCTTTACATTTCTACTCACATCTCTTTCGGGGATCAAATGAGATGCGGAATTAAATTATTAAAATGAGTGGTAACTAACTTAATTTGAATTGATAAAAGATAATGCAATGAGAATCACTATGCATTGGTAATAATGCAGTTTGGACTAGGATATTTTAATTAAGTGAGTTGTAATATTATTATTTAAATATAGATGGAGGAAAATGCAAATCAAGTCAATTTCTCTAATATACAAGTATAAAGAACTTGACCTATGTAGTATGCAATAGTTTTTCACTTTAGTCTTACGTTGTGTTTCAAGGTGAATGTGGTGGACCGTCCCGTGACCCAACAGGGGTTGAGTGGTTTGCGTACAGGCACAAGGGGACCGCAGATGAGACAGGTGCAAGATAAGAGGTACTTTGAAGGATTATTGCAAACCAAAATAAGAGACTTGACGACAGAAATTTCACGATTGGGGAAAGATATAGAAACCCAACAACAGGAGCAGGCCACATTTTTAGTGTATGATAAACGAGTGAAAGAAATGGCTGTGGAACTTACAGGTGAGGAGGCATTAAGCCTTGTAAATGTAAGGTAAAACAAAATAAGTCCTTTTGTAAGCTTATTACTATGAGAAGTCAACACTTTCTGGAAAAAAAGAATACATTGATGAGAGATTACATGAAGCATTCATTTAACTTCCAGTATTGAATGTATCCAGGTTTGCTCACAAAGAATGTTTGTTTGTTTTCCTGTAAATATTTCATTTAGAACTTAGTTTGATTTGTAAAAGAAAATTTTAATCCCAGAGGGTCTTTAAGATTATGCTATTACATTTTTCCATTCTGTTCTTAATTTTTCTTAATTGATATGATTGTTATCATCTGATTGTTTTTACTTGTTTTTATTACCTAGAGTTGAGTTCCTTTAAAATTTGTTGTTTGTCTAACTGTTGCTTCAATGCATGTTCAATTTATTAAATACATTATTTCATTTTCAACCTTGTATTGGGCTTTGTATAGCATAGTTGTAATGAAAAAGTAATTAAAATGTATAAAAACTGACATACTTGATTCAGACCAGTAAACTATCCAATTTTTAGATTGCTTCCCAATGAGTAAACAGATTGAGACCCATTTGCCGACAAGAGGTACAATTATAGGAGTATCCCTGAAGACACAATGGGGATTCAACAATTTTTTTTTCATTTCACATCAAACTTCTGTTGGCAGTGAATAAATTTTTTGCTACCTTACCCCCACCCAAACCACCTTAAAAAATGTTACATTTTTTTTCTCATCATTCAACCTGAGTAACAAATTTTATTCCAGAGCTACAAGGACAACTGGCAGACTATAATTTAGTAGTAGATAAGATAAACACAGATACTGAAAAAGGAGAAGTGGATGCAGAATGTCAAGAAATGAATGCACGAAACAAGCAAGAAGCCAACAGCTTGGAACAGTTATTTGCACAATGCAAGCAAAAGGAGTCACATATTCATCAACTGGAGATGGAAATTGAACAAGTGAGGAAACCACAATAGTTAACCTTCTTATAATGTCCCTTCTCTTTGAACCAAATTGATTTTCATACTGTAGGCTAGGCAGAGGCACAGTCCTTTCTGAGCCTCTGAATGGGAATGGCAGAATATCAACATGTAAATTCAGACTTACATGTACCCTAAAATTATTTTATAGCTGCAAAATAAATAATAGTTGAGCTTTTTACAAACCAAATTTCATTATATAATTTAAGAAAAGGCATGAAAACCGGTTTCTGTGAGGCTTAAATATGAAGGTTTCCACAAAGATTCTGCCACGGGCTTTATTTGGAGTAGGTATGCTACTGTTTATATGTAAAAACTATTTTAATTTACCATTGCTAGAGATGATGTATGCTCCTTGTTGTCAATTACACCAACCAAGTCTCTTTAATGCATGACAAAACACATTATATTCTACAACTGAAGCATAGTATTTTGACAAATACAGCTATACCTAGGACTACCTGAAGAATGCTATTACAAATTGGTATTACAAAGCAACTGAAAATTACAAATTGTTTGATTTGTTCTTTAGGAACGTCACATGACGGATAACTTATTGCAAGCAATGAGTCCTCCGCTACGGGAACGCTACTCAGAGTTGCAAAGCACAAACATTCAACTGCAGCAAAGAATGGAATCATTGCAGCAGCAACTGGATTCTCTGAATGCACGCAAAAACGCATTGGAGGACCAACTGGCAGTATCACAAGTAAATACCTTGCATAAGTCACATTCAGTTCTCAAGGGCAAGCCTGATTGACTATACAGATTTCTTAAATCCTCTTCTGTCTTATGAACATTTTTGTAAAAAGTCAAGAGATTCACTTGAGATTATTTCTTAAGTAATTACAATACTTTCCATTTGCATTAGATGAATAAACAGGTTGCAGGAATCAACAGTCAAGCAAATAAGTTTAAACTTTAACATAAAATACTTTGAGAACTTGCAAGGGGAGTCATTACAAGAAAATGTTTAGCGAGTTTGACCACTCACTCCACTACACCTGGGATGTGTTTTAAGAGCTTTTGCTTCCATCATCTACTCCCTCTGACAAACTGACAGCATGGCCAACAATACTCAATTTATTTTTAATTAAGTTTGTACTTTTCCACTGTTTGTCAACTATCTTTTCACCTTTAAGATAGTTCACCTTGCCAGTTTGCTGTGGTACATTTATTGCACAAGAGAGATATTCGGGCCACATTTTCTTATTGTATTCTTCCCTTTTGAACAGACAAAACAAGAAGCTGTAAGATTACATCACAAGCTTCAAGAAGCAGAAGAACGAAAAGCAACTTTGTTGGAAGAAGAGAAGAATCGTTCAACTCCAGCTCAAGAGAGAGAACAGTTGCTGCAAAGAGTTAAAGATGATAATGCAGAGATGGCAACAATGGAAAGACAAATCACAGAATTAAAAGACTTAATCAACAAAAAGCAAGATGAAATGGAGCAGATTGAACAAGTTCTGGCTTTCATTACTAAACATCACAGAGTTCAGATACCATCCTGGCCTGGGTTTTCCTCCGGGTAGTGGTAGATTTTCCTTGGGCATGAATGGCATTAGTACCTTTGTTTTATTAATCTCAAATTTTTACTGCACAAATATATACAATTTATTTTGGAATAACAAATGGCTAATTTACATACGTACTTATTAAATAATTTTTTTTTTTATAAATATTAAATCCGCCACTGCCCTTGGACCCTTGATCAGAATTGATGGGATGGTCTCGTGCTTGTTTCCCGAGAGTAACTTGGTTCATTATCCCCCGCAGTTCATATGCAGTTTGCAACTGCTTTTTTGACAATAAAGTTTATTTGATTCATGGGACAGTTTAGAAATATTATACTTCTTGTAATGCAAGTTTTTTTTAGGAGCACTTCATAAATTATTAAAATTATCTTCTGAAGCTGGTGGGTAATAGAATAAATTAATGATTTTCCAATATTAATCAATAGATTTTCACTAACTAATTCAGTCAAATTTTGTGTCTTTTGGTAACGTTTTGCAAGGGATGTCTTCTACCAATTTGACTTGAATTCATACATAGGAGACAGTGGTTGGGCTTTCCTACCAACGTATTTTCAAAATAAAATTCATGATTTTCTGTTTGCAAATTTGATATACCAAGATATAATTTGACTTGTACCAGATCACCTCCATCGTGGAAATTGAAAATTGTGTTCAATGAGAACACATCCCTTGAAACATGAACCAAAAGTAAAACTTTTTAGCAATATATTATTTTTTTAATTGACTTGATATAGAAAAATTCCTCTAGGAAATATTTAAAGTAAATTTGGAAAAGAAAGAAAACAGTCTTCCTTTTCAGGTTTCAATTTGTTGATGAAATCAGTTGAGAAACTATTTGAATTATGTAGCACATACACCTCATTGTCCTGTGAATAAATATTTTTTTCAGGATTTAGATGAAAGCCAAAGTGAGAGACATCAGAAATACAGAGAATTGAGACGCCGAGAAGAAACAATGGAGCAGTTTCTGGCAAGTTTTGAAGATAGCAAGAACCAAGAACTGGCTCGTATAAGCCAACTCGAGAACCAAATAGTGAATGCTTTGCAGCAAATAAGTAAAAATTTAATTCATGCTGGTCATTTGCCGAGCATGGATGAGTTTACAGTCATCAAAGAGAACCTCTCCTTCAAAGAAGGGGAATTAGAGAAATCTAAGAATACTGTTGAGAGTTTGTCAAAGGAGCATCAGCAGTTACAAGGGAACATGGAAAAGGTTAAAATAATTCATTTTCTTTTCTTGATTGTTTCAGTTTGTTGCTAATATTAAAAATTACAGTAGTTGCACAAGTTATTATAAACACAACTGATGCTCAATTGTCATAATGTTGGATATTTTAACAAAGCAAACTCCTTAACTCTAGTTGCCCAGGGTTGTCAAGCCCTTCAAATATGCCAGGAGTAGAAATTATATACAGCAGGTACAAAGTCACATGAGGGAGACATGTTGTATCATATTCTGCATGTACGGAATAAAAGAATCAATTATGTAAGCTCTATAAAAATAATGCAATAGCTTTGGCACACAAAAAAAGTTGGAATTTTCTAGAGAGTGTAGGTCATAAGCATCATCATACATCAGCTTAAGGTAGTAATGGCGTAGGTAGAATTAAATCACTAAAATATCTTAAATCAACATAAATAAGCAGAATAACATGTACTTATTGCAATTTTAACTTGGAAAAACATACCTCACCGACCATTTAAAAGAAATAATTGTAATTATAATTAATAGCGAAATACATTGCATCTTATGGAGAAAACACTATTTACAAAATAAGACCAACTTTTAAATTATGAAAATGATGGAAGTTTACTTTGATTTGTAGTAAATTTTCTGAAGTGTTTTCTACATCACTTTAATCTATAGGTCACCCGACACTTGAAGTTATGTAACTTGATTGAGCAGATTCATGAACCACAAAACCATTGTGCTCAACTGTCATGTTTTTACATGCTCTTGTTCATTTCAAACAAGTCAAGCGAGTTTCTGAATATTGTTTGGACCATATTATTAACAGACAGAAATTAAATCATATTTTTTCATCACTAATATTCATATTGTTGTGTTTTAAAACTATTAGAATAAAAATAAGAAAACAATTATACTTCTCAGTGATTTGACTAACTTGGAGTGCTGCTCCCACCTTAAAGAAAAATAGTGAATGGTGTGAGTAAGAGTTTAAGAGGGAGTGTAATGAATCATGTTAAAGCTGAATGAATTGTGTGGTATTCAAAGCTAAAGCCTTCTCTAATCCCTGTGTAATCTCAGTATAAATATTTCAAGTTTATACCTGACCTTTAAAATATCCCTATAACAGGAGACAAAAATTTGTCAAACTCTATATTAAATACATACATGAGTTTTAGGGAAAATAATAGTGTACATTGGATTGAAAACATCACCAATACAAATTTTGGCTATTTAGAAAATTCTTACACCAACTATTCTATTTCAATAATAGACTTCAAAAATCATTACATTTGTACCATGTTACATTAGGAAGTGCTCAGAATAAAATGCAAATTGTAGAAAAACTACGGCTGAAAAAAGATCAAATACATTTCTTCACTACATAATAAAATAGACTCAAATGAAGAGTTTGTATGAGTGAAATATCTTTGAAGTATAGTATAGAGAATTTTTGTCAGGATATTATACATGTTCATAAAATTAAAACATACTTAAAAACATCTCTATTTTGCTGAGGTGTAGGATTCATTCAAGAAAAAGATTACTTTGATAAAAAACATACAAGCTAAATAGTATTAGGAAATGAATAATTGAGGATTACATGTAATTACTAAGTATGTATTTTCAACACTGGATCGGAATTATTAAACACACTAAATAATACTGTCAAAATCATCTTGGACAAAATTAACATATTATTTCACGTAATTCTTCAAAAGCCATGTCTGAACAATTATGCACCCAAATAGAGGCGCTGAAGCACCGTCACTGTAGAATACTTACGCTTCACACTACCTTTTCTTTTTCACTGGAGAAGTTTAATGACGTATTATGAAATGTTACATGAACTGTATTATGTTAAAACAGGTAGAAGCTTTGGAGGATAAAATTAAATTAGAAATGGAGACTCTGAGGCAGAAAATGGCCACCATGACCACTGAAATGGTCCTACTCTCAGACTTAGATAAATTAAGGCAAGAAGCCGAAATTAAAACTGCTGTATTAGAAAAAGAGCGCAAGGTTTTGGATGAAAAGCTGAATCCTTCTGTTGACAGGGTTCAAGAAATGCAAAAGAAATACGACTCTCTCAAGGTAATAAAATAAACACAATGGAAGGGTTCCAAACAACAATTTTATATAAAAAGATAAATCTTCCAAGATTAGCAAAGAACAAAAAAGGCCCATTGACCTTAATTGTCATGAAGTCATGTGTAAGAGGCTTCTGTGAAACACTAAGAGCACAAGAAGAAAACCCTGATACTCTTTTAAAAAAATTGGATCTTTACATATCCTACACCCACATTAAATGAGAGGTACTTCAAACTTGTTCAAGATTTGAAATTAGATTTTTTTTCACAGGGTAAAACTTATTCTTTGTTTGTGGTAGTTTCCCCATAATAGAAATTTCAATCTGTCCGGATGTTCTTGTTTTGAGGCGAAAACTCGTGACAAACCCTGAGAAGGGCGATAATCTTTTCGTGGCATACCACGGGACTTCTTGGAGAAGCAAATGCTGGCGTTCAGTTCGCTATCCAGGGGTAGGACGAGGACCAACCAGCTCACCCCCATACAGGGAAAACTTAAATTGATAATTTGATAATAGGGTACTTACATCATACATCATATTATGTTACAAAAAAATTGGTACTAACAACATTGTGGTTTGGAACTCTTCAAATATGTAAAACCACCCGTAAGTTACAAATAAAATTGCTTAACATGGTAGAAACAATATTTTTATTTTACAGAAGCAACTCGATGAAAATGAGACTTATGCTCAGCTCAGTAACTTGGAACGCAAATTATCTCAATTAGAACAAAATAATTTTGCAATGCGCGAGTTTATAGAGACCAAGAGATCTGAAACTGATTATGAGCCTTTGAAGAGCAAGGTTTATGGTTTGGTACAAGAATACAACACATACTTAAAAGATTCTTTAAAATAAAATAAAAACAAGAATAATAATAATAGTTACAATCACAAAAGAAAAAAAAAACACTTCAAAGCCTGCCTTGGTTTTCTGTAATCACAAAAGAGAAGAATCGCTGAATTTAAAAACTAAAATTGTATTCCCTCTGTGGAGAAAAGTTAACAATATGTATTTTTACAACATGTACACATTGTGTATACAATTGTCAGATTGAAATAAATTTATAACACTAAAATGGTTCTTTTTATTATTCAAGAAAACTAAACTACACAATGTCATGATTTAAAAACTTCACTTCTCCAATAAGAACATCTTGTAGAGTTTCTCTTTTTCTTGGTCAGCGAACTTTGGTACACAGTTGATTTTCACAATTGCATCAAATCCCTCATCAGGAGTGGGTTCTTGATACCTTTTCCTGAAAAATAAATTAATTGCTCTAGCACTGTCAATGTTTTTTTATTTTTACAGAAAGTTTTATCGAAACTAACTTACATGTACGAATTTATCACCATATCTGTAACTTCCTGGTGGGCATCATCAGTAAGTTCTCGGAACTACATCAAGAAACAGAAAAATTGTCAATTCAGTTTTAAATTCAAAAGCAAGACACATGAATAAGCAGAAGTATATGATACAAAGAAAATTCTTAGTCCCACATTAAGAATTCCACATGGGCAACATAACATTCACATTACTTTATAGTGGTCTGCAAACAGCAAATTTCCAGTTAAGAATGGTTTCAGATAACCTACATTTTGGGTGACCTGTGTCAGGTAATCTAAGAAACATAAAATTAATGAGGTAGTGATTCTGAAAATCTTTTGTGTGTGACAGTTATTTGAAACTGTTGGTTTGAGAGCAATTTTTCATCTAGCTACACAAGAATAGACTGTAAAATTTTGAAGTACCAGAGCAAAATAATTTATTTAGGACTGCCAAAGGATCAGTCGGCAATAGTTGAGAATGGGAACAAGATCTCTCAAAACACATTTTAATCAAGAAACATAAGTGGAGTGAGGGTTATGGTTCTCTCATCAATATGTAAATTAAAACAAAAAATGAATAAAATATTATAAAATTCAAAAAAATAGCGGTCACAGTATTTGTTAAAATGGAGCATGGTTTTATTGACAATAGTATTAAAAAATTTAAATTGTAGTAGCTCTGACAATATGTAGGATACTTTCAAGATCTTAAAATACTAATAGAATTATACAACACACCTGTTAGTAAACACTTCAAAAGACTTTACCATCTATTGTGAAAAAGTTCAGCCCAATAATACAACGAGGAGGAATGACATTTATAATGAACAATACACCCAGCACTCAATGAAAAGAAATACATTTGTTTGTGGACCTGATTTCTTCAACTTTCTCTAATACAACTATAACTCTTCCATGGTATAAATTTATAAAGTTATCGACATCAAATAGTTTTAATAAAACTAATTAATATTTACAGGAACTACTTTCCCAATAATCATACTCTGAAACTATACATACCAACACACATTGATTCTAAAAATTTCATTGCAATCATTTATTTTTAAGACATGTTAAGTATTTTTTTAATAAAATGTTATATACGAGTTATGATGTTCAAAAATTTACTAATCAAATTGTACACAAGATAAAAATTACTAATTTCTTATTAAAGCTCTAATAACAATCAACAAAAATTAAAAAATATAATTTAAAAAAATACTCAATCAAAAAGTGGCACAAAATCAGTATGTTTCATGATTGAATATTGATTTATTTTTTTTGTGGGGCTTTAGGGCTCGTCAACATCGAGGTCATTAGAGCCCATGCAAGTAGGGAAAAATGCAGTTTCGCAAAAGTATGGTATATTATATTATTAACATCTACCATTATATTTAAAATTAATTTATCTTTTGACTTTTTTTGTAGACTTTCTATTACAAATATTTCAATCTTCAATTCACAAATTCAACTTTTGCTGTAGTCATCCTCAGGAGATAATAAACTTGGATCTTGACTACATGACTGTTACACAATACAAACCAAAAATAAAAACAATGAACAAAAGATCAGAAACAGTTATCATAATTTGACACGATAAATACTTAATAAACAATCTGTATTGGATTATAGATTCAATGTTTCTCTTGTTCTTTTCTATATGTAACATTTCTGATATGCAAAGTTTCCAATAATTTTCTTTCATCTAATATTAAAATGTTCCGATCCACTACATGATCCTTATCTAAACAGAGCAATGTTACAACGCTGTGGTCTAAAGAAGCAGTAATATTTCACTGCATCTTTTATACCAGTTTTAGGCATACACTTAGTGTGATCAATATACAATGCATCGCAATTTTTAAGAAAATTTTATACATTACATTATTTGTGGACATGTTTTCTATTTTCCCTTTTATTATTTATGTGTTCAGACCATTTGTAAATTTCATTACTTATTTCATATTATCTTTTTTCTTAAATTATTTATCATAGGTGTTAAGAGTGTGGTATTTGGACTGGAAAAGGGTCTGAAACAAAACTCTCAGCAATGACTGATTTTGTTTCAATCGAAATGAATAGGAAGCAAGAAATGACATTCTTACCCGGTTGTTGTGCTTGGCATGATGCACACTGGTATTGAGGACAAAGCAACGGCAAGGAACACCATGCTTCTTAGCCGCCGCCACAAACCGCTTTCTTGATTCTTTATCAGGGTTTGTATTGTCAACCACAACACTTTTACCTTGTGCTAAACCCCTCTCTACAGCAGACACACACTTCTGCCATGAACCCAAGGTATCTCGATTTACATGGAGGTAACCTTTGGGCACTAGTTGCGTCTTAGCGAAATGGCTTTTCCCAGAACCGGGAGTGCCAACCAGAACCATAGCCTAAAAAAATTAGTAGAAAACATTTGTTTGTAAATCAAAAAACCAAGGATATTAACATTCCCTGTTGGTGGCAAAAAAGTAACTCAGAAGTGTATCCATCAATGAAAACACAAGTTCTTTGTGAAAGCATTTCACATATAATTGTAAATCATTGAGCTTGGGCATCGCCAAGGTCATGTGGGTAGGTAGAAGGACTGCTTCTACGGAGATGTCTATTCCTCATATATTACATAAAATTGTATGAAGCCGATTGCATTAATGGACACTTTTCAATAAGGGACAAATTTTAAAGTCCCATGAGTGCCTGTTACAGACAATTTCACTGCGATAAACGAAGTCTCAAGATATAATTAATATAAAAGACACTTCACTAAAGTGAACCTATCAAGATTCAGATCAGATCAAAGCTACATCGTGTATTTACTGATAATTTTATTTTCTACAACAAGCTACCAGACAATGTCTGGTAAGTTACTCAATTTGAATGGGGAAAAGTTGTACAACTATTGGCAGAAAGGACTTATAACTCCGTGGATAATATGGAGGAACTCTATCATGAATATCAGTTGAGCACTCTCATATAATTTGTTTGATATGACCTAATATTATACTACAAAACACAATAAGGGGGATAAACTAATATTCATTTCTTTTGTCTTTACCTCGCATAAATCTGAGGTCATATCACTTCCTGGAGGTTCAATAACAGGGGCATCACTCTTCAACCGTGATGGAATAAATTCAGGCAAATTAAAACGAGCTACTGGTTCTCCCAAAAAGTACTCCTCTGGGGTGTAAAATTTTAGCTTGAGATTCAATGCTAATAGTCTGTCAGCATTTGAAAAATCTTTCTTCTTTTTTGGAGCCCAATTGACAGGTCGGCCTGCAGCATCACCACAATAGAAGCTTTCTGTTTCATTAACAGGAACTTGACCATTCTGGAAACAAATACTAATCTGTAATGATGAACTAAGTATAACAATATAAAAGAGAACTTACAGTAAAATCACTTTAATAATCAATGACTATTCATCAGTCACACACTCTTCACCTTCAGTTCACTTGGGACATGCTTCCACACTCCAAACTCCAAGTGTTGCAAAGTTGGAGAGAAAAAAAATTAATAGTTGGAGAATGATTCCAATGAAACAAAAATTTAGTGATGTTCAACTTTTTTAATTAAACCAAAATCACATTAAAGAACAATAAAGAAACACATACATTATAAATAACAATTTCATTAAAAGTCATATTTAAAAAAATATTAAGAATTAATAACATTTAATTCTTAATGTAATGAGATAGAAATGAAAATCAAAAGTTGACATGAGAAATTGTTTTCACTTAAAAGATTCAGCATGTTAAAATATAACCATCAGAATATTTATTTTCACAACCTTTTTAACTGCTTTTTTTACAGCAAATTTTTTTTACCTTGAACTTCAAGATAACAATGTTATATTAAGTTACTTTAACAAATAAGAAATTTTGTATCTTCAATTAAAACAGAGAAAGTATCAGACCATGTTGTTCCTTAAATTCTCAGGAATTACTTTAATAATGAATAGCCCTTCAGTTAATATAATGTAACTTCTCTATAACAGACATGCATAGAACCTTAAAATTTGTCCACTATTTAGATGTTTCCCCTTTTGGGAAGTTAAGTTCAGTGACAAAAGACAGATAGTGAATACATGTCCTTCAATAGAAGTTTCACTATAATCACAAATCAATGAACTAACAGTAAAGGCAACAAATCTTTGAATAAAAACATAAATTTTTCTTAATTTGTCATGAAAGTCTCATACAAAATCAATACCACAATACTTTACTCAATACAAATGCTTAACTAAATAGTAATCACAAGTGAAACATTTTTCAGAAGCTTTGATAGTATCACATGTAGGTACATGTCACCAGAACTAGATTTACTAGTTCATAATAGTTGGGGAAGAAATCCAGTAAATCACAACGCTTCTTCATTAGTGGGACTGTGCTAGTTGGGTTATATGCTGGGTTGTAAAAACTATTTATAGCAAAATTATTTGTATTAAAATGAAAAATCATAGAAAAGGTAAAGCAATAGAATTAACTGGAGCCTGGAAGGAACATCACAAACCAATTCTGGGCCATTGCCATTGGTGGGATATAAAACCAAGAAATCATTGAAAAGTTAACTTACTTTTTCAATAACAGCGTTCCACATCCCAGGAGCAGGTTTTCTGTACATCCCTTTGCCAGTTGATACAAAAACTTGGGTAGGAATACCCATCTTGTCAACTATTGACTCAACTTTCCTCGTAAAATCCTTCACATTCACTTTCCCTTTACCAATGCCAGCTTGATTTGTTAAAATAACGACTTTGTAGCCATCATCCCACAGCTTCTTCAACTTCTTAGGAACCACAGGGAATGATAATTTCCAGTCATCGTGATTTGTGGGGAAAACTTTTCCCGATTTTGTACATATAAGAGTCCCATCCATATCAAAAGCAGCTATCTGAAACAAAACTTTCAAGGATGCACTGGTACGGAAAATATTTAGGAATTTTTAAAATTGAAAAAAAACAACTAAATTTTAATAGCAGGTGAATGACACCACTCTGGGTTGGCTGGTTTAAACCAATGGGTTTCTCATGATCTTTATTGTTGCTACTTTCTTATCGTTTAGAACAACAACTATGACTGACTCGAGTCATTTTTTAAATAAAAGTGTTCATTGGTATCTTTATCATTGCAATTATTCAGTGTTAGAGGCACTATTTCAAGTTCTTTGTTCAAGTCATGATAATAAGATGAGTGTAAGGAAAAAAAGGCAGTTGATGAGATAAAAAATTAAAGGTTTCCACTGTATTTAGGCAGTTCCATTATGTGTTCACTAAAATGTACTTTTGCATACTTGTTTTATAAAAGTTTTCCACATCATCTTACAAATTATGTATAAGATGATTAAAGACTATCTTTTTCCCTAACTTTCCTATTTTAATTTCATCCAAGCTTCCTAAATCATAAAATTAAATTTTACTGCATTTAATACATTAATATCATTAGGAAGATCAATTTTACTTTTTAGATCATTAGAGTAGACATTGCTATATTGATTATAAACCACTAATTACAAACTGGACCACTGTCATTACATACATACAGCACACCTAGTGGCTTATAGAAAGACAGTTTAAACCAAAGAAATAAATATTTTTTCCAACCGACACCACTACTAAAAATAGAAACAAAATTATCTATACGGCAAAAGAAAGCATTTAATAATCATGTATTTCAACTAACAGATAGAGATGACACACCTTGGACTTAGGAAGACACCCACGTGAAGAATAAATTAGTAGCCTTCCTAGATTAATATTTTCCCATCCTTCTCGAGCTTTCTGTGGGGAAGGCTTTGTTTCCATTCTACTTCCCAATCCTTCTGCTACTTCTTCTCCATCACTGTCGTTACGAGGTTTCTTTGCATTTTTGTCTTCACTGTCAATTAGCTGGCGCTTTCTTTCATTTGCTTCTGGAGGGGTGGGATCAAATTCAATTCGATAAATGAAATAACCAAGGACTAACTCTATCGTGTCATTATGTTTCAACACAATAGAAGACTTCCGCTCCAGAGCCAAACCATTCACTCCAGAACAGTTCGAACCAACATGAGAGACTCTAACTTCTTGCAAATCTACGTCAGCTTCAACCTGAACTATTGGAAGAAATACTTGATAAATACTCCAGGTAATGACAATATCTATCATAAAAAGAGGGGAAAAAAAGGAATTGTCATACCTTGTGAACGAGAGCATCTCTTATCAGTAACCTTCGTGAAAGGATTACGACCAAGAATGACAGGATTTTTGTGAGGAATGGAAATACTTTCACAGGCCTCGTCCAAAGGTTTTAAAGTACAGGATTTTAACTTAGACATGATGATTGAAATGTTAAATCTGGAAAATTGATTCTATTTTATTTATGATTTCTCTGATAAATAATGAGAAATGACAGATCCTTGCCCTACCACAATTGTTTGGACTTAATACATGTTTTTAAAAGTACTCTAAAAATTAGTATTAAACACAAACAAAAATATTTACAAGTATCCCCATATTTTAAAGTCTCAAACCATATGCTAGTTTGAGATAACAGCTCAAGGGAAAAAAAAAAAGCTTATTCTCCCACAGATGTCTAGTCTAATAAACAAATACTAGTCAGAATCAAAAGGTTTATTGTTTTTAATGCTTGCTTGAAATTTTTTCTTATTATTTTTGAAGAAACATTTTTATCTGCACCCAAACCTTGGCATGGATGTGTATATTATCCCTGTAGTCTCTGTAAAAATTCTGTAAAAAATGCTTTAGTTCAATTTGCATTGTGAACTACTGATTGATGTTGTCATCACGTTAATCCAAGTTAATTGTTTTCCAAGTTCTAAAAAAATAAGTCCCTTAATAGTATGAACTATTTTGTGGGAACACATTGAAATTATAATACTGTATTGTCAAAAACTATATATGACCATGCAGACAAGCAGGAGACTAAATCATCAATTGTGATCGAAATGCCCGAAAAAAAATAGGAAAGAAACCCAGGCAGGGGTGAGACTTCAGGGATAATATACACATCCATGCCAAGGTTTGGGTGCAGATAAAAATGTTTCTTCAAAAATAATAAGAAAAAATTTCAAGCAAGCATTAAAATACTTTTCATATTATTATTATTAAAAGTACAGACTCTGCAATAATGATAATAGGCAATTTTTAAAAAAACTTAATTGATATTATTTGATGATTCACTAACTTGAATATAAAAATCTTTAATGGGATAGTTAATAGGGAGAGTAACTTCCATTATTAAAATCAATAAATTCCTAAACATAATAAAAGAAGTGGTGCAAAATGAGGCTTTAAGCTGGACACTTAATTTAGAGATCTTTTTCAATGAGAATTTTCAATGGAACGACATGGACTTCTACAGCAGATGGTGTTTCAAACAGACAGTGATAATCATAAGTGACACAACATGCTTACAGTATAGCGTGACGTTTAATAGAATTATTTAAAATAGTATTTGTGGTAGCAAAATCCACGATATTCAAATGTTAATGCACTGAATGGGTTTAACTGACCATGCATAACACAACAGTCAAAAGTAAATCATGCTATGGAATCCTCTCCCGATGCAATGAAACGTATAACAAGAATGTACTCGACTAGAGCACGGTACGTAAATTGTAGTTTTCTTTGAGAAAAGAATTAACGATCTTACTGCCTTCGTAATAATAAATGGAAAGTCATACAACAACTTCTTATTGTTGAACCACTCAATTTATTCGAGTTTGTGAACGAGCTAATAATTATCACAGTCGACAGCCATTTTCATTATAAATTCACAGACAACTCGAAGTTATGGGCTGATTAGGAGAAAAACTGAACGTGACAACTGGACATACAATCAATTCACAATCATAACCATCACAATGTACAGGACAGAAACCTAGTGTAAAGAGACCGCCGTAATTTGCTTGCGAGGCAGACAAAGGTTGCCAACAGTCGGCGACAGCTGGTAGCTGTTGGTAGACCTTTCGAAATCATCTACGTAACAGACATTAAACGTCGGAATAATTGCCCTAGAGCTGCAAATACGCATGAACTATCAATTCACTATTTCCAATCAAATATTATATGTCCCACCTCTCCGATATTGGCAAAAAAAATTCGAAGTGGGAAGTCCGCAATATTTCATTAATGTATATATATATTACAATTTACTTCAGAAAAGCAATATTTCATTAACATAAATAATTTACTCTCAAAAAACAATAAAAAACTGCATATGGCCACGAGGAAAAAACAAAACTCTCCGGAAGGAGCAGGGGACCAAAGTTACCTGATGAAAATCCGGGCGGGGACAGCGTGAAGATTACCCCCACCCTCTTCCGTTTTAGCCATCGAATACCAAGAATTATAAAAAATAATTTACACAAAAGTTATCTTAACATCGTTTTGCAGGGTAGCAGCAGCAGTTAAACTTAAGTCTCCTTACTCCTCCCTTCAGCGTAGTTTTTACCCTGACTCTCCTACTTACAAATACATCTTCGCCAGTGGGATGACAGAATTAACTTTATGCACTCAAGATTGAGAAATGATAAAAATATAATAAAGAATATGAAACAAGATTATACTCATGCATTATATTTTAATAAATGAGTAAAAATATTATAGTAACAAGCCTATATATATGTAATGAAGAAAACAAGAAATTAGCACTAGAGAAAAGTGCAATTTTTAAAAATTACTTTACTTTCTTTCTATTATAAATAAAGAAACCACCTTCAATCAACATAATTTTTGTAATCAATGATACAAAATAAAACACTTTTTAAAATTTAATAAAGTCACTGCATGTTATCGTACCAAGACTTCATATTATACATATACACTCAAACCTCAGATGCCTCCTTTTCAATTTTAAGCTCACAAGAAGTCAAACCGCTATAGCTTGGTAATATCTCCAGATAATTCTACTTTTCTGTACTTCATTAAATCTGTTTGAAGAGGATTCTACAATTTTGTTCCCTCAACTTAAAAATCAGTGAAAAAATGATTTCACATCTTTAGTATGTATGTTTCATGAAATACAATTTTGAGGATATATTTTCCACATTACTTCAGAACTCAAAATCACTTGCTACACCAAATAATTTGTGAACCTCTCCTAAAAGGTAATTTTTTCTCTCCTGGAAGTTCTATAGTGAAATCTTGAGAGAATAAATACCTAATAATTATTAGCATTTTTTCACAACTCATTATCAACAACTGTTCAACCTTAGCTGCAACATGACAATTTGGGCTTACTCCCTTATTGAACCCTCAGGAGTTGAACTGTAGGACACATTTCAACCTTTTTTGTTGACTTGTTCTATAGTGACAAGAAATAATAGAGTAAAAATAATCTGGTAACTAAAAATACCCACATTACTATCTTTTCCAGGAAATGATCAGCAGACACCCAGTGCCGCCTAGTGGTTTCCTTAAACATTCTCTGCACCTCAGAGATACCTTTGCCGCTATGCCCTTTCCATTCAATCTCAGATTGCTCTGCTGTACCTTGAAGTTTCTAGCTCTCAATTGGACTACATAAATAGTTTGCCCTAAGCCTTTTGCTCATACTCATCACATACTTTTCTGAAAGTAATTGCTGGCTCCTACAGGTTGTACCATTGTACCTACAAGTGTCCACCCACCACCGAAGGAGTTAAATCTCACTGTCAAAACGAGTATAAAATACACAAAAAAAGCGTATATCTTGGTGCTCTTTAATGTTTTGGAAAAATTCAAGCCCCAAGAAATGTTAAGTCCAGAAATAATGTTCCTAACTAGCTTCTGCTGCAGATAGAAACGACCAAGTGACATACTCGGGAATCCTTAAGAATCAAATATTGCAGAGGACATACGTCCATAGAATACAGTCAGTCGTTCTTTAACCTAAATGTAACCTCTCCCTCTTGTTTAAATATTCCAATAACACAGAATATTTGTTATACTTGACACTGCAAGAAATTTGAATTGTACAAAATTTACATTTTCAAAAAACATTTCACAACATACTACCCATCCTCCTTTACTAGCTTTGTGTTACACCATTGTTTTCATAAAACTATTACAATGTATAAATCGCAATAGAAGAGTCAAAGATCAGGTGAAGCAGGGCAGTAATTTGCTGCAAATTATCATTCCCAATCACTTGTAATATCAAATTGTCAATAAACACAGCAGCCAATGAAATTTCTCAATACAACACAAAAGTGCTCTAATGACCTTAACAAGCCCTAAAGCCCCCCCCCCCAAAAAAAAAACACACAAATGGTACTCACAATATTAGAAATTCAATAGGCATAAAAAATTACTGAATGTTTACTTGAGACACGTATTTATAGAAGATGAAATTTATACTTGGGCTATATACAAGGTCTTCTAGGTCAATAAGCACCTTCAATCAGCAATTAGAGGAGTAGAATGAACAGAATAAAAGGCAACACATATTTAATGCTTATGTATTTCCAAAATAAACTAGGCTTTTACAGCAAACTTCCTTGGTGGGAACAATCTACATTTCTTCAGCTCCTTCTTCGTTTTCAGCCCC
Organism: Laupala kohalensis; assembly: GCA_002313205.1. Lineage (NCBI taxonomy): Eukaryota > Metazoa > Arthropoda > Insecta > Orthoptera > Trigonidiidae > Laupala > Laupala kohalensis. The sequence continues at coordinate 14,574 of NNCF01132459.1, read as the reverse complement.
TTTTGAAACTTCGTCAATTCACGGCGCATTGCCCTCGTCTTCTTGGGCCTCAGATCGAGGGGCTTGTACTTCTTGCCCTGCAACAAAGATCCAATAGAACATTACATTTATTACACCAAACCCCTTCTACAATCCATGAAAGAAAGATTTTATATTTTTAGATAACAGAATTAAGTAAAATTAAAATTTTCCTTGAAGGTGACTGCAACACTACATCAGGGAATTTTTCAAGGTCAACATAAGTCATTTAAGAAAATTATGGCTTTCACACTTGCAAAAATACAAATTACTTTATAACCCTTCCTCAACAGATCTTGGAAATGAAACAGGAGGATGTTTCAGCTACTTCTGATATTAGCATATATGAAATGTATGTGTGACAATGTAGAATTAGTCCTGCCATTTTATTTTAAAAAAATAAGCTTCTTACATTGCAACTAGCAAACATACAAGAAGAGACTACATACACCATAATGGAGTAATATGCATGTACGTATGTGTATTATATGTAAGAAATGTGATAGAGAAAGAAATGGATAAAAGTTATTAGATGGAAAATAACACGTTGAAGAAGGAATATTAACTTTAATATGCTGCACCCACGATGAGATCCAAGTACCTGAGGGAGAGCCCTGGTAATGAGCCACAAACTAAGGAACAGGGATGTATGAGACATAATAAAATGAAAAAAAAAAAAAAAATTGCAACTAGCAAGTTTATTACAATATCCCATGTTACTTTTCATACATACTTCGAAGTTACAATGACAAGTTCTACCTAAAGTTAAAATATATATAGAGTGATGTCTACCACACTCTCCACTTACAATTTCCTTCACGTTTCTGGAGCTGTTGCTCACATCCTCAGCTTCTGCCGACTGATTTTGCGCTGTGGTGGCCAACGGATGTATGAATTTTAAAATTAAATTGCTTTCTAACAGAATGTTGAAATTAAGAAGTATACTCTTAAATAGGTGAATAAATATTCTTTCCCAAGCCAGCAGTTTAAAATGACCTGTTGTTCAATAAAACTACCTCGTGCTTAATATCGTGTTTTTCTTCCAAGAACTACGCAGCTCCAACTGCAGCTAATTTTTCAATCTGAACAAATTTAACACTTCTAAAATGTTCCTTTTTTCTAATTTCGACAATTCTTTTTGTTCGCCCAATGTAAACTCGCATCTTTATAATTCTTTTTGAAATTATAGATGAAAGCCCAGGTGGTGGTAAATCAATTTTCTGAACACGGTTTACTTTTACATCTTCTTCAACCTGGATACTTTTTGTTCCATTTTTAGTCTAATTTCAAAATTCTTACATCCACTATAGCACAAAATCAGTTGGCAGATAGGAGAAACAGCTCTTGAAACTAGTCTGAAGAAAATTGCTACTGGCGAGTGTGGCAGACATCACTCAATATATATTTAAATTTTAGTTACTCCACTGTAAGTTCCTGAAATATTTTACTTCTATCTAGAGAGTTTATTTGACAATTTATGTGCATAACAAATTAAATGCACCAAAATCAAGGTTGAACAGAGAATACAGACTTAAAAATTTCAAACAAAGATCAAAATTAGAATCAAAATATTTTGCAATCAGCACATTAATTATATTGTTAAAAGTTTGTTGCAGATAAGGATAAATAAAATCGTACAATTTCATCAAGTCAAAATTCTGGTTCAAACACATAAATTAACAACATACCTTAAAGAGTTTCCTCAAGTTCTCCTTCTGCTTCTGGTGCATAACAATGTACACACGAGCAATGGCTTTGCGCACAACTCGACTGCAAGGAGAGAGAAAATTTAAAACAAACCTCAATTGATTAACATGCATCTGCAAAATAATAAATCAATATAGAAAAAACTAATACAATAAGAATGAGGTTCATCCCACAAGTCACGACAACTGTTACATAAGCCAATACTGCTGCAGGAATAGAAATTAACTATCTGCTATTGAAGGTCACTAGTGTCTCTTTTGCAAAGCTAGTACCAAATTACTTCCCAGTTTGTGTAGCAGAAACCCACAAGTAATGAACATTGTAAGATGTGTTCAGCAAAAATTTCAGCAGCTAAGATCTTATCAGAAAGGTACGAAGTAACATCCATTTCTCATTTACTGTCAAAGATCAATAGAACTTAGTTAATTACTATTTGGACACACTCTTCAGCCTCAAAAGTAATCCATAACTTATTGTTTTTATAGCCAAAATTATTTTCAGGAAGGAGTAAAATATTGTGTTTGTTATTACTTACTTCTTTTTCCGTACATTCACATAAACTTCAATGGGCAAATTAACTACCTAGTTCATCTTTCACATTCTTGTAATTTACAAGGCTGACTGATTTTAACTATAATTTTGTTTGCTCTTAGATAATTACACAAATGTCATTTAAAGAAATTAGTCAGTTTTCCAGGAATTCTTTAACTATAGCAGTCAAGAAGAAATAGCTGTTGTTGATTCCAAACCTAGTTAATTGTACAGAACTCAAACAGAATTGTCACCCTACTGCCTGTCCTTGTAACTATGTATGTCATTATCAAACTCATTAGGTTTTAAAAGGCACAGCTGTTAACTGTGATAAGTTTTCCATTTAATTTACAACAATATATTTAGCCACAACCAATTCTAAAAATCAAACTAATATTTATCAATAAGTGTTTGCATTGCATTTATTTATGTTCAGGTTCCTTATCCTCAGATTCAATTCCCTGAAATGCAAATAAATTTGTGTACATAGGCATCCAAAATCCATTTCTTGTGTGAACTTAAATTTATCTTTCTTTATTTACAGAAAAATTGTTTAACAGTCCAATATTTCAACAAGTAAATTCAAAATTATCCCCTTCCCATACAAAAAAATACCTATACCAAATTTGCATACCCATAGTAAATTATTAGGAACCTGGACTCTGGTTATGGAAGTCTGGACATGTAGACATATTAACATGAAAATTAAAGGTCTGGTTACATCACAAGACCCTAAAAATCTTCCTCTTATTAATTATGAAACATATTGCAACCAAGTTTTCAGTCTTAAAATTCTGAAATAAATAAAGAAAAATACTATGGTCACACTCATCAACAATAATTTAGAATAATGGCAATTTAGGCCAAATTTCACCTGGCGGTCCAAAGAGGGTTCGAAAAAATGATTAATGTCATAATACTGCAAATATTATTACGGTTCCGAAAATATAAGTCGTATTCCTCGCTCTTCATATTTACGGTAGTTATAAATAAATAATGTTCCGCACTATTTTCTTCTCTCCGCCACCGTTTATGTTAGTATGTTAGGGGTATGTTAGTTATAATATGGCTCGCGACAGCGAGCCATGAACAATTATAATGAACAATGATGTTAGGTTAGCCATGAACAATGATGTTAGGTTTGTTAGACCCGGCGATTTAGTTTTAAGAAAATATGTTGTACGTGTGAAGATGGAAGCGATGGTGGAGGTAGCAGCACTCGCGGAAGGATATACGAAGAATAAGGTTATTTTTCTACGGCGTTGGACCGTGATGTGAAATTGGTCCGCAATTTATGACCCCCATGAATGGAATGTAGGTTCAATAACATGTTTGTATACATGCCAGTAGTATAAGATCTGTTTGATGGTGATATTGCCAGTGTTATCAACCAAATTACTAAAAATAAAAAAGGTTACTCATCGTGAATAACACTTTGACAACAGCCAACATCCATATTGACTGTAAACTCATTATTCACATTTAAAGTTTTGTTCAATTTCTCATCAAACTTATCATACATCATTAAATCTGTACAAAAAGATAAAATCTACAGCTGCACAATAAGATATTTTCGATTAGGAAAACAATCAAAATAAACTGAGACATGGTAATAGATAAAAAGGAATTTGGTTGTAGTGACAATTCACTCCTTACATTTTAGACAATTTGGACGCGGCACCACCAGTAACTTTCGCCACTCTGAGGTTACCAAGTTCCTCCTTTAATTCTCCAAGCTGCTTCAGCAGCTCCTTCTTGTCTTTTGTACGCAGTTCCGAACATTTTACTTTCCCCTGCACAAACACAACACAATTATTAACCTCAATAATATATCACACTTTCCAGTACAAACATTGCTAGAAAACTTTCTTTGCATCAAAAAGTATCCTACACGAAAAGTATCGAACACACTGAAAATGGATTAAGAAGATATTTTTTGATATATTAATTAGACCAATACACAACATACCATCTTGCTTTGTTCACGGACACGTTTGCTCTCACACCCAGCACACACCGATCTTCAATGTAACAGGAAACGGAAGAAATGATTGCGTTCTACTACTTGGATCAGTTCACAATAAATATTGTTAAAGATTAAAAACTACAAAGATATATTAGAAATGGATAAAATATCCTTATATTTGTAAATAACAATTGAATGGCATTACCTACTATTACGTACTATTATGAGCAATTATAGACTGAATATCAGTAGTCTCTCAAAAGCCGATACTTCAGCTGGAAGACGCTGAAGCCAGAGCCCTCCTGCGCTCAAAATGAATACTTACTCACGAGCCGCGTTGTTCAATTCCATTGAGCATCCTATCAAATGGAGGTACCGATAAATAATCAATTGATAAATTTACTTAGCTGTATTAAAGTAGCGTGAATACAACATTTTAGGTCTAACTAGTTTCCGAAGAAAATGTCAACTAACTTCGAAATTTCCACGTAAAATTTTAAAATCGATGTCAAGTGAGTAAGGTGGCTCTACGTTAGGCACGTACTTTCATGGTGGACAATGAATGAAAATGTGTAAGGATAGCTTGGTGACTTCTTCCCACAAAATATCATCATGTACTCATGTAGGCATTACAGAGCTCTAGAATTATGTTGCCGCGCGAGATATAGACGTTTTATATTAATGTATTTTTTAACCAAATGATCCAATCTTCTCAAATTAGAGCTAATACGGTCATAGCACCTGCCCCATCTTCCCGGGTTTTCTCCCATCCTGGCCTGGGTTATTCTCCGGTTTTCCTTCGGGTAGAGGTGGATTTTTTAAACAGGTTCTCTAAGCTCTTGTCTAGGGACGGTGTCTATTGAAATAATAAATCTCAAATTTAGTGTAGCCGTTGGAGCGTAGGTTCCTCATGATGGAAGATTGTTCTGCCTTCAGTTTCTTGCTATAAGAGCACACGATATCTGCTCTGTTAGCTAGGCATTTAGCGATGCCTATTTAAATTTGCTAAATACCTAGCTAACGGAGCAGATATCGTGTGCTCGGATAGCAAGAAACTGAAAGCAGAACAATCTTCCATCATGATGGACTTCCGCTCCGACGGTTACCCCTCTACAGTGGTACTCAAGGCCTTCAAACGCAAAACACCAAGCGATAAAGAACAAAAAGAGAACATAGGCACGATTGCCATACCGTACGTCCCAGATCTAGCGGAAACACTCCAGAGAATTGGACACAAATTCCAATTGAGGACCGTGTTCAGCTCCAGAACAACACTTAGGAGCATTCTCACCAAGACGAAGCCAACGGATGAAAACCAAACACTCAAGGAATACATATACAGTATTCCATGTGAATGCGGCCAAGAATACATCGGTGAAACAGGAAGGCCCTTACCCGTGCAATTAAAAGAGCACCAAAAAAACCATCCGCCAAGCCGAAACCTTCAAGGTCAGCTGACCACGCCTGGGAAAACGGACATCGCAGCCTATGGCAAAAGACCTCCCCCAACGCCAGAGAAAGTGATCTAAAAATACGGAAGATCAAGGAAGCAGCATACATCCCCCTGGCTAGTAATCCAATAAGTCAACCTTCAATCGACATGCATTCCCTATGTATGCCAATAATAAAGGGTACTAATACGAGAGCAGCACAACACAAGAGGAGAAACATATCACATACCCATCGGGTCGCAGTGGCCTGATAGTAACGTCCTCGCCTTAAGAAACAAGTTACCCTGGTTCGAATACCGGTACTGCCGGTCGCCTAAAGACGGACGTTGACAAACGTTGCAAAACGGAAATACACCTGCTGTGAAGATATAAACAGGTAAAGACGATGGATAATGTCAAAAAAGATTGTAGTAAAAATGACCCGACTTATTTGTTGTTGTCGACTTTCTTGTTTCGCATCCGCTTTTGTTCCAAGTTATTAACCAAGTCACAACAATGTACACGATCGCTTTCCTTCACGCATTCACAATTGATCTCTAGAAGGTGTACGAACACTTAGTGCAATATATCTATACTAGTATCATTGCTCTGGAGGAGGTCAATAAAACACTAAAGGCGGTTGGACAACAGTTAGGGATTTCCACCCAACTGCTGTCACTCAGTTCCATCAAAAACACATGCACCACCCCCTCTCTTGACACAAAATAGATTTAGCGTGTTAGAGGACATGTCCTATTTCCCCCCTAACCACTCCTCCCACATCTTTCACCCCATCCTATTCCGCACCCAAACCCATTAACCCTCCTCCCCGCAAACCCCTCACTGATCAGCACAGGTGTCCATAATCACGTAAACTTGTGTTGCCCAACACTGTGAAAGAAAACACTTCCACGCAAACATTTAGCGTTTCTGATTCCCATGGCCGCCAAATGACCTCCACTATGCGTGGAATTGATCGCCACAATATCTCTGTAACCAGTTTCTTTAAGCGAACCGTTTGTTTGGCTGAAGTTATCAGAGAACTGGACACACGGAAAAACTCACAGAGCGGGTCACAGTAATTATTATTGGTGGACAAATTGATTTAAATTTGGGTGGTCAATTCATCCCTAGTGAACATATGCAATTACTCAAACAGGTCTCCCAACAAACTAACACCGTAATTTCTAGCCTGCTTCCACGCTACAACACGCTACACTTCACATTTGTTGATCTGCAATCCCACCTTTCTGACAAGGACTTTACCGGGCACGGTCTCAATCTGAGACTGTCTGGGAAACAACGCTTCGTTTTTCTCTTAGCTACATACCTTACCTCACCTCCCCCACCTACACCAAATCCACCACCTACCCCTATTGCTACCTCGTCACTTTCTCTATTTCTCCCCATTCCCACCTCTTCTCCTGTCCTTGAACTGTCTCCGCCCCTTATCTCACCTCTCTCGTTCAAATCTGCTTCACCGACCGCAACCCCGACTCCTTCCGCCCCCAAACACGGTTATAACATGCGGTCGAGATTTCGATGAGTTGTTCGAAGATGACAATTAAATATAAATTCTCCTCAACCATCTGAATTCAATTACATCCCTCGAGAAAAAAAATCTTACATAATAATACAATAGAAAGACATATTCGAGGATTGATCATCAATAAAAGATTCTTTTTGCAACGCCTACGTTTCGACAATTTATTTGGCCTTCATCAGGGCTACAAAGAACATACAGAACTTACATTATTCATAGTACAAATTTGAAACACCTTATTAACACAAAAATATATCAATGATTACGAACTATGAAAAAACTGTTACAAAAACATACCCAGAAAGTCTTATACCAAACAACACACCTATGCTATGGAACCACGCCATCATCTATTACCACGAGACATAACCTCTGAATGCAACACACTACATCTCTACATCCCTGGTATAGATATAAATAAAAAATGGTAAATAATACTGCTCTTGGATTAAAATTTAGAGCACATACATTAAGTGACAAGAAATTCCATAAAAAACTTAAAAATTGTATATAACATGTAAATTATTAATAATTTTCCAAGAAAATTGGTAAATAGAATTTTATATAATACCACTGTGAGGAACACCGAAATAGGTTAGAATAAGGAAAATATAAATCATGCTATATTTAAATCATTTATATGTAGAATGTCTACCGGAAAGCCTAAGTAATGTTTTGAAAAATGAAGAATTGGGTATTGCATATAAAAGTAGCAATAATATTGGTAGATATTTGTTTAGTAAATTAAAACAAAAGATTGAGAAAGCTGATATACAAAATGATGTATATATGATAGATTGTAATGAGTGTGATAAAGTTTTTGTAGGGCAATCCTCACAGTTGGTTAAAAGTAGATTCAAACAATATATTGTCACGTAACAAATAATGAATTACTCATTAATAATGAACAGGGTAATGGGTAACCCTAAGCCACACGTCGCGGCGTCAAAATCGTAACATATTAATGAAGTTAATTGAATAGGAGTTAGTATCCCTCCTCACCTTCTAATGTCAAACAGTAATTAACCTTGGTTAATTAATATCAATTAATAAGAAATAGGGTAGTACATGATACTAGTCCTCACGTTGATGCGAAACATTGTTATTTAATTACTTAAATAATCTACGAAGGGTAGTCAATAATACTACAACTACAAGGAATAAATAATAGGCGGGGTTCGTGCCCATTTATTGGCAAGAAACAAGCTTTTTTCGGTCTTGGAGACGTGCAGCACTTAAATAAAATGGTTTTTTCACTCAACACTACATTCTTAATAATTACAATTCCACACTGCACATGCTTGAAATAACATTCCCCACATAATCCCCCAAAATTCACACGTTCTTGACATAATTAAATGCATGAATGTGGGTAATCAACAGTTTTTACCACTTCACAATTTCCTATCGTAACTTTACACAATAAAATCAAGAAGCAAAGCTAATTAGTTCTGTGCGAGGATAGAAGACATGATTGTCATTATTTGCAAATTTGTCGCACTGGGGCACGCGCTTAATTGTTTGTCTAGCGACACACTGCCTCGCCACTGTCTTCGCTAGCTGTAACTAGCGATGCAAATTTACCTTGAATACCATACAATGGTNCGCCTTCCAGCGGGAGTCCGGCTCATTGACCCTCCGACTTCCTGCTCGTGGCTTCAGGTGGCACCTTTCCGCTGAATGAACCCATTCATAGTCGTGGCCAGTCCCTTCGATCCTATCAGCTCCCGATGACCACTCGAGGCCGTCACTTCCGCATTCTAGCCGCTTCCGATTATCAAAGAGTTTTTTCAAACGGAAACTGACCGGTTCTCGGCCTCGAAAAAAACTACTAATTAAATTCGTACTCTGCGGTACTAATTAATACTCGACGTGAGAACATGATAACGAGAATGCTCTCTGAAAGTTCTAAGTTCTGGAATGTTCCAGGAAACTTAGGCTGTTAATCGACAAGTGCGTAAACTGAGCACCAGTCCAAAGATAACTCACTAAAATATTAAGTGAATCACCATCGCGCTTTCTAATACGACTGACGTGTCGTAGTGTCTATATCGAAGTTCGACTTGCAAGTAAACTCTGAAAATTAGTGCATGAAAAATCTATCACGAATCTCGTTTATCTCGTAAGTCTCGAATATCTAGATCTCTGAATAATGAAATCTCGAATATCGAAAAATCTCTGATTCTCTTCATAATGAAATCTCGAAGTTCTAAAAATCTCGTAATCTCTTCTGCGCCTTCGCGAACAATATTTCATCAGTCAAATTCCTTCTTCTGTCTAAAATTTGGAAATTAGTTGACGCCCTCGTCTCACTCATGTGATCTCAGGAGCCGATAGTGTCATACACTCTACGTGGAGTCCTCGTAATTGGACAACAGTTCGTGACGAAAATCAACTTTCTGACGAATCACATCGTCTCATTTTAAACAACAAATTCGTTTTCGTTTCTACGATGCCACGTCGAAAAACATCTGGCCCTTCGTTTCTAGAGGAATTTTCATGCCGTTTATTGCTCCGTTCCCACGCGGCATTTCCCTTTGTGGTACGTTATTCGCCGCCCACCAAAGAAACCCTTTAATTTGGCGCGCCGGAACTCGCCCACATGTTTCTAGAGACAATCCCATTTTCGGAAGCGTCTCGTCTTGTTAATTGTACTGCGCCGCCCTTGTATTTGTGCGGCGTGCCACTGCACGCTTTGATCTATTGAATTTCACCCTCTTCATCTTTCACAAATTTTATTACCTTGTTTTTTGAAATAGTGCGCCACCCAGAAACTGCACCCTCAAACTCTCACACCGTGGTTAAATTTTGCTAGTGTCCCTATTCTCTTAGTCACGTTAGTTTTTCGTTTCTTCGCGAACGACAACGCTCACCCGTCTCTGTTTGAAATTTGCCGCGTTGGCTCTCACGCGGTTTCTAATTAATTCTAGGCGTACTCCAAAATAATGATACTTGTTGCGGGTGCGCAATTCCCCGCGTCGACCCGTCTCAGTTGGAAAACGACGTTTACTCCCTTACATTCATATATTTCCAAGAACTATTCCCTTTCACTTCCGACGGCTGGAGCAGCAACATTCGTAGGGTGCGTCATTCGGGCTGAGGCTCGCATCACCCCCTCCCCCTCCCTATGGCTTGTATTTGAAATCTTGATCAATTTTCTTGCGTTATCATTTTGATTTTAATTAATGAAATCAATATTTCGTGAATATATGTATGATCTTAAGAAGGCTCAACCCATGTGTGCTTTAGCAAAGCATGCTTTGGCAAATCAACAGTTTTGATTTTCAAAATGAAAAATTTTGTGTGGAACCTAATTACAAAAAGATATTAATTAAAGAAATGGTTCACGTCACTAAGTTAAGTGATAGAATTTGTAACATACAAACTGATACTGACAATGTAAGTAACAAGTACAAAAATATTGACAAACGGGTTGGTAGCAGTGGTAGAGTCCTTTCGTCATGACTGAACTTAGGAATTGCCAGTTTTGTTTCTGACCTACAACTAGGAATGTTGTAGAGATCTCTGGTATAGATGTAGTGTGTTATATTCAGAGATTATGGCTAGTGGTTATTGATAATGGTGTGGTTCCATAGCATTGGCATGTTGTTTGGTATTATAATAACACTTTTTGGGTGTGTTTTTTTGGAACAGATTTTTCATAGTTAGAGAGTGAGAATCCATTGATATATTTTTGTGTTAATAAGATGTTTCAAAGTTGTCCAATAAATAATGTATGTTCTTTGTAGCCCTGATGAAAACAAAATAAATTGACGAAACGTTGACGTTGTAAAAAGAATCTTTTATTGATG
>NNCF01132458.1:0-28859 GCA_002313205.1 Laupala kohalensis | reverse complement strand
AGATAGATTTATTTGCTACTTATTACGTCGACGACGAAATTTCACTAATTACTATACATGTTATTTTGAAAATCATTTGCTGTATGCGATAGAGAGCTTAGTGGACAGTTTTGATCCAGCAACCACTGAGTGCATCTCTTCCACCGTGTTTTTCTGACTTTTCTTCACTTTATTCAGTGTCGCAACAATCAACCAATAAACTCAGCCACGGAATATACACACAGTTTCTTCCCTTTAAACTATCTACAATTATTGGCTCAATGGGCAATGTATTTTGTTCCTTATGTGAAGAGATAATCAACTAAGGTATGGGGGCATTGATAAAATAATGATATGTAAATTTTGTAATCTAATTTTCAACAAACTTACGATACACCAAATTTAATTTTTCCTACGTTTTTTTTGTGGGGCTTTAAGGGCTCGTCAACAACAAGCCCATTAGAGCCCATTTTTTCCTACGTAAAAGTGTCCTACTTCTGAGGTGAGGATAGCTATTGCTGAAGAGTATTCAACAATATAATAATTTTTACCTTTTTATATCTTACAGTGTAAATTGTTTGAAAATTTAACTATGTAACTTCCAACAATTTAAAGGTAAACCAAATTTAAATTTTCCATATTGAAATTCTTCAACCAAGAAAAATTATTACATTACCGAGAAATGTTCCAACAATAGTTTGACACTTACTTCATTATACTTTAAAGCAAGCGCTTAATTCAATATGCTCGAATTTTTTACAATTGTATTGTAACTGCAGGGAAGGAGAAGTAGCTAGATCAAAGAATATTAATCACACACTTCGTCAAGATGAAATGTTTTATGTGTTTAAAGTGATATAAACAATTGTTACAGATACATTTGCATTCTAAACATGTGAGTGATATTGTCAGTTAATGAACAATTTCTCTTTAGTTTATGAAGTGTGTTTTGTTTCATTAATTAATTTAGACTGTGTATTCTCCTTTGCCAAAGACGTAGCGGGTTTATCAACTAAAATGCTTTCATACTTCACAACTTTAACAAGTTACTCTTCTTTCACTGTTTGGTTCAAGTGTTCTTGTGAGTCGTCGCCTTCGTATTCCTCCGCGCTATGTGTCCGTGTGTTGTTCCACGTGACTCTCATTATGCGAACTCCCGGGATTTCCCCGAGCAGCTTGTGCGCCCACCTCACGTCCCACCACTGGAGATCGCCTTCCAACTCGCCAACGAGTTGAGGAAACTTCTGGAAGAGAAACTACCTCGGGAGAGAGGCCAGCGGGCGCCGGAGGCTTTATGAGACGTCATGAGGAGATTGTGGAGACAACCAAGGGGAAGAAGAAGAAGATGATGATGAAGAAGAGTATTATGAAGGAGATAATGATGAAGAAGATGATGATGAAAAAGAAGAAACAGAGGGTGAACGAGGAAGACGTGTCTAAGATAGACCTTTGGGTGCAGCCATTGTTGTCAGAAGTACTTGTTGATTGATTCAAACAATTGGGCATTTAGGTTGAAGTGAGGGCATTGAATCTGTGGATTTATATCCAATCTGTGATGGATGGCATTGGGAAATTAAATTGAAATTTGATTATGATTAAAATTTATCCTACTCTAGACAACTCTACTTATCACGGTTACCTAATATTTAGTTCTGGTTATTTATAAGTAAATCACTGTATTAATAATATATAGAAGACGGTGGTCCTGGAACTAAAAATAAAGTTGCCGTGTTATATACGGCGATAAGTGCTCTGATTTCAGAAGATTAACATGAGATTTTATTTGCAGTTTTCTCTATCACAATGTTCCTCCATTTTGCGGAGCTATAACATTACACAGTGTTCACTTTCCTGAACGTTTTACGAAACACAATCACTGCACTCGTACTCGCCACGACGATAGCGTAATCCTCGTTTGCGAACGTAGTTCAACTTAATAATCGTTTAAGAGCGCAAGCGTGAAGCCTAAAGTGAGGTTAAGAGCGAACTGCAACTGATTGTTCGGCCTCTCGAAGCGAAGACTCAAGTAATACTGAATTTAGATTGTGGTTTTAGTTATTATTACTTCTCAGTTTGTTGATCAACAGTCAATAATGTTGAAAAATGGCATCCGACAAAAGCAAATGCTTCTACAAGAATCTATATCATAGTAAACAATTCTTTGCTAACCGTGTCTTAGTATTAGTGGGACAAAAGAACTGTAAGTATTTATAGCGCACGCGCTATGAGAAATTAATATGTGACCGAGGCAATCGACACAATGTGTTGATATTTCACTTTGTAACTTGTGAACGAGATTGAATCAATGACTATTCTCAAAATCACCTGGATACGTAACAGATACTACTATAAAAACTTTGTAACCAGCTATTATAATTATTTCCCACGAGCTACTCACGGGTAGCACTTAAAGTCCCATAGATGAATAAGATGTTCCGATCACATTGAGTTATGTTGGAAATAAATCTCAAAAGAATACTTCAAGAAGAATTTTCTGTCTACCTTATCCACGTTCCTGATGCCATAAGAAGATATTCTTCTTAGTGACAGTCGTTAGGATTTCCTCAAAATAAGACGTTGTGCAAATGGATTTAGAAGACTCACTTCCTCTTAATGTCATAGTACATTAGAGTTGAAATGAAAACAGACTCTCGGAGAAGCATTTTCAGATTCGTATATTTTTATAAATGGGTCATAACAGTTGAAGAAAGCTGGAGCTTCACAGAAATATTGCAGCTGAAATGTGAAATGTATTTTTCGAAAATGGAATACCTGTATGAATAAAAATACACATTACAAGCATTCAGGAAAATAGTTTTTAAATTGTTGTCAGGTATTTTGAAAGTACTACAACAAAGGCCTGATAAAGTTTTAATTTTTATTAAAATCAATAAATTATCTTACAGTGTAGAAGCATTGGTGCAGTAGGTAGCTTTTAACCGGGGATTTGAAGATATTCAATTTAATAATATATTTTATATTTTTGGACAGGAATTATATAGAACGATTCCCAAATGATACGGATTTTGGCAAAGTGCATTTGACTCTGTCGGACGATGAATATTATTTCTATTGCGAGTGTTGTCTTCCTTAACAAAACTGTTTTGTATGAAACAAAGGTGGCGCTTCAGTAAATCGGTCTTAACAAACACAACAGTTTCATAAATATAAATGCAGGGAAGTGTTAAAATATTTTGAATTCCTTAAATAAAGATTTATAAGAGATTCGGGGTAGAGATTTACAAATTATCCAAACAATCCTCTTTTGTATTCTGAAAGTTTAGACGCTCTGTCCGGAATTGCCCCAGACGATAAAGCCGTATCGTAAATGGGAGTAAATATTTGCAAAATATCCGCAACGGGAAATATGTAAACTAACAATATTAACTAAGATGCGTAATGCATAAGATAATTTACTTAATTTTGAATTAATTAATAATTTTTTTATTTATTAACGTATTATTGTTTTAGTGTTTTCTAAAATAGAGTACCATTAGTTAGTCAGTTGATTTGCGAATATTTGAAATTTGCCCTAATATTAAACCCCCTGTGACACAGGTTCGCCGGTCTAGGCCAGCTGGATGTTGCTTACGGACTTCAGGAGTCGAGGCGGGTACTACACTGGCAGAACACCTGCAGCCAAACCTGAAAGTCTCGGGTTGGAGTCCCTGCCTGTAGCAATTTATATGTGGCCGTGAACAAATTTCGTTGAAGTAAAAAAAAAGAAAAGTTGAGCGGTAATGGCACGGACCTCACGTTGACGTTAAATGAGGGAAGAATTTCTCTATCCATTTTAATACCATTTAACCCCTCTCGATGGCGAATGGTCCTTTTGGCTAATGTCAGAAGTGATCAAAGTACAGATTAGATTAGAAATTTGGGTGGATCGCGTTATTGACAGAGCCCCGCTCGTAGGTCAAAAACGCCCTTTGTACCCCTTAATAGTGTTAGATTTACTCCAACCCAATGTCTTCCTGATATCCTCTAGGTTCAGGAAAAATGACTGCATCTAATTTGGGCAAAAGCTTCGTGCAAACATAATACATACGTGGAGGCCTCCTCCTCCATGCCGCATCTCCTACACATTGGATCCTTACTGATTCTCATGATGTGTAGATGTCTCCGTAGGGTAATGTGACCTCTTAAAACTCCTACAACATTCCTTACACAACTCCTTAAGTTTAGTAGGACCTTCTTATATTTTTGGTTAGGCCCAGCGAATAACTGGCTCAATTTTGTTGCTTCCAGATGGTGAGATTTTGCTGGTGTGTCCAGTATAAAATATCTAGCCTCACCCTTCGTGGAGATACTGCAGAGAAGGGTTCTGGGCCCACAAAGTGTCCCTTACATCCCAGCTATAATCAATGCGCCGTGTATACTCAGGATAGCTGAAATCGACGAAAGAAAATGCTCTCCGTGTACGAAATGGGTAGAAATGTTTATTGATTTTCTTGTTTCCATAAAAGCGTCAGCATGGGGGTCAGCGGGAGATGCAAGAGCCCACTCGTCTCGCCAACAGTCGCACGTCATGCAGAAGGTTCCTGATGAAGACTTCCATGTTGGTGTTTACCTCTTGGGGGTTATTCTGCGATCGGATGTCGATTGCGAGGGTTGTAGGGGAGCCTGGGAGGGAGTATTGCACATTGGTCCCTTGAGGATCACTCATCGCAGACATACTTTTAGCACAATCTGCAGGTTGGGCATTGACAAAGGAAATCTTAATACTACATTGTTTGAGGTGTTGGTCGCCAAGAGTTTCAAAAACAAAATAGGTTTCGGAGCTTTTCCTCACTAAATTATTTACTGTTAACATGTTTTAGAAGTCTCATGGCAAAAGAGAAGAAAGCATTGACTGTGTCGGGTCAGTTTTTTTGATGAGAGAATTTGATTCTTAATGTTATTTTGACTTATTTTTTACGAACTTTGAACAAATGTCGTAAGTTTTTTTCTTTGGGAGTAAGGATTCTCAAAACCTTAAAATTTTCTTTCCACGTATTCTTTTTTCATGTTACTCTCCTAAAGTTTTTGTCGAACCGACAAAATAAGACCAAAAAGATCATTTATGTATTGCTTGCAAACCACTCACTCGTCTCCTCATCTTGACAAGCACCCCCTCCTTCACCTTCAGGTGTGCCATCGAAAGCAAAGCCTTCATCTTGCTTAGATGAAGACAAGAAAGGTGATTGGCCATCTTCATCTCCATCACTCTATCACACACAAATCACACATTTTATCTTCAAAATATTAACTACTTCAGAAGAAGTTTGTGTTTCTTGTGAATCGTTTGTTGGATTCTACAGAAGAATCGTTGAGCGACATTTTCTCAGTAGTGTAGATGATTCAAGCACATTGGCATTCTGGCAAACTGAATGATTATACTTCATATTGACTGTTTCATCAATGGCAGTGATGAAAATTACTTCGACCTCGCTTTACTGTCATTGTGTAAATGTTGGTGTCCCATTTAATTTTTGCGAATATTTTTTATGATTTCAGCTAATTTTTGCCCAAAACCATTTTCGTCAGCAATGCTGTCATCTCTCGTAATTATTCATCGCGCTAGGAACCAAATTACATTTAGTTACTAGTGACCGACCATTTGTGTCCAAAAGTGACGAAGTTCGTATATATAGTATGCTGAATTTTTTTTGAATCCGCCTCTGCCTTAGGGCCCTTGATCGGAATTGATGGGATGGTCCCTTGCTTGCTTCCCGAGAGTAAATTAGTTTTTTTTCCTCCACGTGGTCATACGCAGTTTGTACTGTTTTTTGACAATAAATTTATTTATTTATTTAGTACTGTGTACTGTTTCATAGAGAAAGAGGGAAGATGATGTGTTTGTGGTGAGGGCATCGTATCCTGGGATCACATTTTGATTAATTGTGATATTCATGAACATATAATGAATATATAAAAAGGATGAAGCATCACAGACTTACAAATTTCCAAGATAGACAAAGATGGATTGCGTCAAAACAGAGGTATGAAGATTTCGAAAAATAATTANAGACTTACAAATTTCCAAGATAGACAAAGATGGATTGCGTCAAAACAGAGGTATGAAGATTTCGAAAAATAATTAATATTATTGGTAACATTACGAGATGAAATAATGTAAGGATAAGAGTGGTTTTACGTAAAAAGGTTAGAATTGAAAGAAAAAAAATGGTCAAGAATCCCTGATAAGCCTAATCAAGGAACACGGTTTTAGTGAGTTCAAGCAAATAAATTAAAAAATTAAATTTAATAGAAGCCCTATAACGACGCCACTGCTTACAGGCCACGTGTTTCGATCTCTTGAGATCGAGAGTGGCCGAAGTCTTCAAATAGCATTGTCTGTATGAGAGTCCATCGCCCTTAAAGCGGCTGTGTACTGGTAGAGCACTTGAGTTATTAGTGGCCACGTATAGTTTATTTTATAGACTATGTTGAGACGAGCTCGCCCTCCCTCGGTCACAAGTGGTCAGTCACCAGTGGCCTAATGTAACAGGGTTCCAAGAGGTCGTGCGCTTATGATGATGGTAATGCGTGTTTAATGAATAACCGATACCGAGGTAAAAGTAATCGAGCAGAACCCAAAGTGGAAGAATATACTTTTCTCTTTTGGAGCAACACGTGATACTTTACTTCTAGTCTAAATAATAATGATATCGTGTTACGAGACAGAGAGATGAGTGTAGTCTAGATAGTTGATGTAGCAATCCCTGAAACACTATATTCAAGCAGCAATCAATGATAAGAGGAGTAAATATTCTGATTTGAGTAATGAAATGAAAAAGAAGTGGAAGCTAGACAGGGTGTACATTGTACCAATCGTTTTCTCCGCAACAGGTGTGATTCCCAAGTCCCTCCATGAAAACCTTGAAATTTTAGGGTTACATAAGAATCCTGGCCCGGGTTTTTCTCCGGTTTTCCTTCGGGTAGAGGCGGATTTATCATACAGGTTCTCTAGGCTTTGTCTAGGGGCGGGTCTATTGTAACAATAAATCGTGAATTTAGTGTTATTTCAATTTTTAAGCACTATACTCAGAATAATCTATAGTTCGATAATAACTTACATGTAATTTTTTGCTTAAAATTACAAACATATTGACATTCTATTAGTATTATAACTCGCAGCTAACTTTTTATCTTATCTAGGAATTTTTGCTGAATTTTTTGAATCCGCCTCTGCCTTAGGGCCCTTGATCGGAATTGATGGGATGGTCCCTTGCTTGCTTCCGGAGAGTAAATTAGTTTTTTTTTCCTCCACGTGGTCATACGCAGTTTGTACTGTTTTTTGACAATAAATTTATTTATTTATTTATAATTTATTTATTCTCATTCTAAAAGCAGTTATTCTGAATACTACCCGCACGGTAAGAAAAATTCTGAGCCAGGAGAAGATGACGATGATGCTAGCTAGGTGTGAACCAGTATCTCGTTTTTTACCAGCAACAATATGCTGAGATTAAACAATTAAGGATAATAATTAATTAGCGGCGAGTGAGCAATGCTCGATGGGAGATAGAAAAGACATAATAACAGTATAAATAATACGATAACGAGGTTAATAACAAATAATCGCCGAAATATCTATAAAATACTAAAAAAAAGGGTTAAAGAATATGTTAGAAAAAATAGTACACAAGGTAACAATTTTAGAAATTAATTATCAGCATGAAACCCATTTGTGTGTATATTGACATATATACTGGAACACATTTTTCGCTTACAATCAGATACAGCAACACATTCATACGTACAAACATATTTGCGTTTAATTACAAACATATTGACATTATATATGTATTATAACTCGCAGCTAACTTTTTATCTTATCTAGGAACTTTTGCTGAAATTTTTGAATCCGCCTCTGCCTTAGGGCCCTTGATCGGAATTGATGGGATGGTCCCTTGCTTGCTTCCGGAGAGTAAATTAGTTTATTGTCCTCCACGTGGTCATACGCAGTTTGTACTGTTTTTTGACAATAAATTTATTATTACAATCATGCTTCAATATACACACATATATAATTGCTCGTACTAAGTAAAAGGAATGTGCATAGTAGAATTGTGCGATTACCTTCTCAGGTACAGGATTAACAAATACCCGAGCGACGCGTACGATATCCATGGCGGCGACTTGGAACGCCTTGAAAATGGCCTCTTTCTTGTCACCCGATTCGGCTGAAAAACCAACAAATTTTTATGTTAATGAACAGCGAATACCTGAGTAACTAGTGGTGCAAAACCAATGCACGTACTTTCTCACATGCGTTTTTCCATCTTCAGCGTAGAGTGACAAGAAATATTGCAAAAGTATTATGTAAATGTAATTTTCTAGGAGACAGAAATTGATGTATTTTCGTATCTGCAGTGCGTTTGCTGTCCTCTAAGAATTTTATCATTATCATATCTTTCTTTTCAGTTTACCAAAAGTGTATTCTACGTCTCTTTGGTTCATTTATACTGCTAAATATTATTCAAGCTTCTTGAAGCAGCAAACTAATAAGTCAGGATCGCAGACAGAAATTATTTCACTGCGTCTATACCAAACTTTCAAGCGAAAAAATTGCTAATGCGGATGTAGTGCATACTAATTGTAAAAAAATTAGGCAAAATCGTTGGAGCCGTTTTTTGAGAAACATGCAAATGAGTACTTTGAACATCATGTGAAGTACCCTTTTTTTAATGTAAAAAAATATAGCACATGCATCGACAAGTAAAATCTACCTTCAATACGTAATACGTATTAAATTGATCCTTCATTTTACTCAGAATCGCTGCGCACTGACGGATGGACGGACGTTATGCCAAAAACAACTTTTTCTGAATCAGGGATACCCAAAACGGATATTTCCATCCAAATCTTACTTTTGAATTTTTTCACGATTACAAAACTTTCTTTATACTACGTAGATGAGAAAGTAGAAACGTCCTACTTTGGTCAGAACTAAATGGTTTCTCGACTTGATGATGGAAGGGGAACATCTTATCAGGGGGCACATCCCTCTTCCTCAAAATATCGTATCGTGATACCCCTGAGGAGTATAAAAATCACATTGCTTCATAGATTATTATGTATTATACAGGGATAATGTATCATACACTCATGTCTGAATTAATTTGTAATATTGTTAACTGATAGATTCTTTTGCTTTTCATATACGTAGTATATAGAATGTTTTGTAATCGTGAAAAAATTCGAAAGCGATATTTCGACGGAAATATTCTGGAAAAGTTTGTTTTTGGCATAACGTCCGTCCGTCAGTGCGCAGCGATTCGGAGTAAACGGATGAATCAATTTAATTCGCTTTTCGTCGAATTTATTTGTTGTCGATGCACGTGCTCGAATTTTTTTTACTTTAAAACATAGGGGACTTCACATGAAGGTTACAGTACTCTTTTGAATGTTGCTCAAAAATTGCTCGAACGATTTTACTTCAATTTTCTGTACGTAAAGTACAATTAGTATGCATTACATACGCATTAGCGGTATTTCGCTTGAAAGTTTGGTATAGACGCAGTGAAATAATTTCTGTCTGCTACACTTACACTTCAGTTTAGAGTTTCAAAAAGTTTGAATAATATTTAGCAGTGTAACTGGACCAAGCAGACGTAGAACACACTTTTCGTAAACTGAAATGATAGATGATGAATATTAAATACGCACTGCAGATACGAAAATACGCAAATTTCTGAGTACAACGAAATTATATTTACATAACACTTGTACCATGTTTATAAGACCGATATGTAACTATATGTTTTAAAATATTCTAGATATTTGTTTTACTTTCAAATTTCAAAAAAAGGACAGTAATAAGTTAATCTTGCGACTTTGAGCATGAATAGAGATCTGGAAGACGACCAAAATATAGAGGATCACGCTAGAAATGACCCTTTTACTATTTTATCTCACTCTGTGCTGCAGACAGAGAAACGTATATGAGAAAGTATGTGCAATGGTTTTGCACCACTAATTTTCATATACTTATGTATGATGTGTTTTCATCGGTAGACATATCACGACAACCTTTACTTTATTTAAATATTTACTTACTATTCTCTATATTTTATTAAAATTTATAATCAATTTTTATTTTTTAATTCTGTCGGATAGTCTCGAAGTAACATGAATTTTCTTTTTGTTGATCATTTTGAAACTCATTTCACCTACAACCCTTATATTTCGCAATTTTTCAAAGATAATTTATTCTTTCTTCCCCATATCATACACAATTCCTAAACAGATATTCTCGCGTTTCTTATCCTTATCCCACATTTACACATGTCGCCTTGTAAGTGGATTCTCTGCAAATATTCTTTCGTATCCCCTTTTGGTTTGTTAGAAATTCCGCTTTAGCTGGTCGCCGATGAAACAGCTTTTTCTCCTTTTGTGCAAATGTCACATCTTGAAAAAAAAACTCATGTTTCTCCCCCCGCCTCTGACACGTTCCATAGAATTTTCTATGCTTGCAAAAGTATCTCCGTTATCTTTCTCTTCCAATCCTTCTCTCCGATTGTTACTTCTTCTCCGTCCATTGATATGCTTCTTTCTCACCGCAAAAAATGTACGTCACACCCATTTTTCTATACACCAACCTATGAGGAGTGACTACATTTTTTCCATTAATTTTTTTCTAGTCCTGTCCCCATCTCTATACGTTCAACGACATTATCTCTGCCATCTTTTTTTCTTTATTAATTTTTCATTATGTTTTTAATTTCGTTTTTTTCTTGTACATATTCTTTAAAAATTTCGAATCGTCTATTTCTGTTTCAATCATTTCCGTCCGAGCGAACTTACCACTGTTTCTGCTTCCATTTTCCTGAGATACTTAACTCTTTCTTCTCCCATTGTAGATGCATTCCCAAAATACATGCTCGCGTCGGAAAAACCCAAATTTTTGTCCGCAATCACACAATTTATCATATACTAGAATGAATCTTCTAAATATCTCGTGAAGTCTCCATAGCTTGTTAGAAATCCCTGCGATTGGTCTGAAACATTTTCTTTGTATCTCTGATTAACACACCTTTAATTTTAATTATTAAATCTCTGTCTTTAAATGTTTTATCCTATTTTATTAGCCATACACTTAGCAATTAATTTGTTAATTTCCTTCTCCAATCTCTTTCGTATCGTTTAACTACTCTACCACCAAGAACAATTTGTCCTTCATGACACATAATTGATCGTAAAGCATGTTTTTGAACCAATTCCTCTGTTGGTATCATTCCAACTAAGACATTTAATGCATCAGTTTACTCTTTTCTGTAACTTTTTTATTATTTATTTATCACGTCTACATTTTTGGACATTACACGACATTATTCTGAGTACAAAGTTCTTTCTTAACGAGATCATGTTCTGTGGTGTGAGTTGTTGTTATCTTCATCTTTTAACATCCTTTCAAGCCATGTTTCATTTCCCATATCTTTGTTATATACTCCTTGAAATATCTATATCTTGTTTCTGTGTTCATTAAACTACCTTTTAATTAAATTCCATTATCAAGTCTTCTGTCTTCATGTGATGTACTTATTGTGCTCTTTCAGCTCCAAAAAGCGGGAAATTCCAAATTATATTTACTCTTGTCTCCATTCCCTCCCCACACGTACATTCTTCACTATCAGCAAGGGCAAATGTCTTGAGAAATGTTTATTATAAAATCTGCCTCTGCTGGGGTTGGACGGAACCATTTCCTATGCTTTTCCATATATCTAACATCATGTATGAAGTCGCATAGATTGCTTCCATTTTTCGTTACCTCTTATGTCATAATCAATTCCTCCGTCAATCTTTTCTTCCACCCGTTCTCTTCCACCTTTCTTTCTTCCCCATTTATTCTTATTTTCCCTTCCAGTCGCATTATTCTTTGCAGATTTATTTTCTGGATATATAAATCCAGATGTAAAACACCCTCGTATACATCTGTGTCACTTTGTCTGTGAGAATTTCAGACATGTGTTTGCGATCGCGATAACTTAAAAGTAGCACTAACTGTTACTGCCGCCGTCGGCTGAGACGTTAAGGATGCGAGCGGCGCCTTGACCCAGATGAGTGGAGATCTCCGAGAGGGCGGCTGCGCCTTGCAACACCACCCGCCCCGCTTCCTCCACGTCGGTTTCCGGGGCACCGGATGTTGCCTCCATCGGAGCGCCCTCAGTG
Organism: Laupala kohalensis; assembly: GCA_002313205.1. Classification (NCBI taxonomy): domain Eukaryota; kingdom Metazoa; phylum Arthropoda; class Insecta; order Orthoptera; family Trigonidiidae; genus Laupala; species Laupala kohalensis. The sequence goes on along the minus strand of NNCF01132458.1, from coordinate 16,724 downwards.
TCTGCGGCGTTGTTGGGTCCCTCTGCGCAAACAGCCATCAATTGTTCCTCTCTATTCGCTTAAGGGACACGACTTTAATTACATTACTCACGCCGAAACAACAGGTTTGTACGTGGGATGAAAATTTAGAGGAAGGAGAAAAATATCATTCGTCATCAAATCCCTCGATTAGTTACAATACATTAACCATTGAAAATTAAATTATATACGAATAATAAAATATTTTAAAACAATAAATTTGAATCATTGAATTTTTAAGTATTTTGATACCCACATTAATCACTATACTACACATTGATAAGGAATATTTTTTATGTTGTCACATATTTATTCTGATTTTAAACGAAAATCAAAACGGTCTTATGACTTCATGCTTTTATCCCTCTAACCAGTAGATTTCTTCAAAATAGTTAGAGCCTTTCTGGAAAAAGATTCAAATATTTGTCTGTTACTTCCAGAAAAAACTCAAATACTTTTTAAAAAAGAACGTGAAAATCTGCCAAAAATGTTCGTTTTTGCGTCTACACTTTACAAAAACATTCTTTCTCCTGAAATAGACTAGTGAAAATTTACTCACAAACACTTATAAATCTGTAATGTTCAGTTAAGTATACGTTTATTAGTTATAAGCAGGTAACTCCAATATATGATATATGTTTATAAAGTTAAAAAAGTATTTTATCTTAGTTATGAAGTATTATAATAACACATTACATCAAAGAATAATGCAAACTTTGTAACAGACTATTGTTTATAATACTTAGAACTGCCGTAACTCGAGAAAACATATACCTGTTGTTTCCGGAAGCTAAAGTTATGTATACATTCAATTAAGCTCAGCTGATAAATAATAATGCGGGCAATAAAACGAGCAAACCAATATTTCCTGCAGCTATTGTATGTATGCCCTCACCCCTGACAATTAGATCCGAATGAAACACGTGTTACAAGTCGTCCCTGGAAGAATCCGTACGACGGGAGCAAAGTGTCCTATAGGATTGCCTTGGCACACAGCCACGGATTCATTGGCGGCCAGCGAGATCCTCACTCACGGAGAGAGGACAATGGACTATTTCATTCCTCACTGTGAAAGTCAGCAAGAGTGATATTGCTCCTAATATTCATTAATTCCCAAGAGTTTTACGAGTGATAAAGAGAGTCTCCAATAATCCTGTATTAGACATTCCTATCCCGGACTCGATATATCACGTCAAATACAAATGAATGTAATTTTAACTCATTTGTAGTCATAAGGTTTCTGTTCTAAACTACAAAATCTGGAATGTGTCCACTCAACTTTCCAATTACAACTCGTAACAAAAACTCATGAAATTGAACACGCCTCAAAACATTGAGCAAGAATAAAAATAATAATAATATATTAAAAATATTATGCAAGGTGAGATATTTCTTAGATTAATTGGATGCAAATTATTTATCATTACAATACATGGTATCTTAAAAACCAAAGTATCGTATTGAAGTAAAGATTTCGTGAACTATCTTGCAAAATTGAACTCTTTGGAATTGCCTTATTTGCAGATTCAAATAAAGCGCCTTCAACAATCTTTGCGTAATAACTTTTTGCTGTATCTCGAATATGATGCAACGCACAGGAATGCGGTTCAGCAATCTGTATGCAGAATTAAGTGACCAATAACAATGCTTCAATGCATATTGTCAAAATTTTGAATATTAAGAAACCGGAAGTGCAGGATGGGATGTATAAATGAAGCCGGAATGAGTTGTCCAGAAATAGGCTTCAATTCCCAACGTATCCAAAGTCAAATCTCAAGTTTGGTTTTGATGCATCAATTTGTTCGAGAGTTATCGGGGGAAGAAAATTCTTAACATACATACATACATGAATGCATACACACATAGTACATTGGACATCGTCGCCAAAATTGGAAAATACTCTGTCCTGGAGCCAATTCGTAAAGATCCGAAGAGATCTCCATTTTTTTCGACCGATTACACTTCTTCCCTTACACACTCTTTGTAATTGGAAAGTAAAAATATGGAGAAGTGATAAAAATTAAAAGCTCGATAATAAACAATGCTTTATCAAGCATTACAAACATATTTTCCTAAATTTCTGAGCTTATCTTTTTATTCTCAGCTAAGTTGTTTTTATTCTACAATAGTTAACGAGAACAATATTGATAGCGATTTTCTGAATAAGACCTCTACAATTAAAAAGTAACCTTATCAAATACAGATTCGTTTAAAATAATATAGGTAAACTGATATTTTGAGTCGAATTTTCCTTCGAATAAACGAGAACGTGTCTTGAGCAACGATTATAAAAAATGAATAGGTCCTTATTGCATCACATCGTGAAATTATCGGTCATCGTACAGAATAAATAACTTTAGGAATAAAACTATAGATAAATATAAGTATTACTAATTTAATATGTTGTATAAATAATAAATCAATGAATGAATTTAACAAATAAATGGATGAGTTAGTAGTAAATAAAAAAACAAATAGACTACAGAACATTGATTCAAATAGTTCAATAAATCTTAAGGCAGCGTATTCAATCGAATATCATGGAAAATGTATTTTTTTTGTGTGCTCAGGGGTGGGTCCAGGGTTCGATTTTCGGAGGGGCCCATGAAGAAATTTTCCCCCTATCATTCGTGAATCGTACAATGGTATTAGAACACATTTTATAAGAACACCAATAAAACGTTTCCACCATTAATGTATTATACTAATAAAGTACCATTACTCCAATCACAAATTAATTATTTTCTTTTATTTATGATTTACACTTTTTCTACTACCTTTCTATTGTAAATTTTATCCAGATCATTTTCTATTGGCTCGGAAACTCGCTGTAGAGCGAGTGAACTAGAAACAGTGAAGTATCACATCCCCATGCTCATGTTCAGTGGCTGATCTATTGGGGTGGGGTCGGGGCTAAGGGGGCACCCACCCTCTTGCGACCGGAACTCGTAACAGATAAAATTGAAGTTGATAAGTGACATACTTTGTAAAAGTGTTATCAGATTAATAATTGTTGTTAGTTAAAATTGTTATTAATAATATAATTTTTATTAATACGAGACTAATAAAATGAATAATACAAGATTAATGACATTAATAATCCCAAATTAATAAAACTAATAATAACAAAATTAGTAACTTCAATGAGTAATTGTTATTAATATTACCAAATTGTTAATTATTTATGTGGTACATATTATTCAACGGTAATATTTATACAATTTGTGTTGTAAAACAATAATTTTTAAACAAGAATTGTCCTCGGTCAGCCACCCCCATCCCCTTGATTACGGTTTAGATCCGCCACTGCTCATGTTCCCATGTGGGAGTGGAAATCTATAAAATCAAAGTAAGGCATATGTTTGACCAATAAATTTGTCTTTTTACACATAGTTTATAATAGTTTGTCTTGCTCCTTTCAGCGGGCATGCTGAGTTTATTGCTAAAACTTTTACTGTTCCATTTCTACCTCGTTCGTTGGGAGGGTTTCGTGGATCCGCCGTTGCTTGTGATTGCTAGTACCTTTACCTTCTTTTGAGCAGAAGTCGAAGTCGGGCCCCCCGTAGCTGCCCCCTTGGCCGCTGCGTCCGTCTCCTAAACCCCCTCCCCCGCTGCCAGGACCGCCACCGCCTTCGCAGCCACCGATCACAGTCCCTCCGCCGCCGGCGCCTCCAACCACATGTGGCTCCAGACTCAGTTTGTTCAACTTGTTAGATGCTTTTTGCGCTATCACCTAAAAACATATCACGCTTCATTCACTTCCAATACCTATTTGTAAGAGACAGGAAAAAAACTATTAAACTAATAGATTTACGAGGGTCGTTTTTTTTCAGTAAGAACCGTTTACGTGTCACGTGTCCGCGTAGCTCGTCACGTGATGTCTGTTCCAGGTTGGCCACTCTCGGCCAGTTTCATTACTACTCCGACTGTACCTTTCGTGTCTCTGCTGCTGTTAGCTGTTGCGTAATACAGTTTCGTTTGTCGCCATTTTGATAATGAATTTCTGGGTGGAAAGCGTTTAAAAAGTGACGTGTGGAAGGAAACTGTTTCTGACGTTAAATGGACAGGCGGCAGAGCTCTTTGATGAAAAGCAAAAGCTTGGGCCACGACTTAACAAGTGTTTAGATATTGATGGTGACTACGTTCAAAAGTAAAAAAAAATGTGTTCACATTTTTATCTCTAGTGGGCGGCCCGTGGAGTGGTGCCTAGCGTAATCGCCTCCTACCTCTGGTGACGCTGGTTCTAACCCTGTCTGATCCAAGTAGAATTCGCGGTGATGGACGAAGCGGGTTCGCGGCAGTACGTCTCGGGGTGGCTGCCACGGGGTGTGGGGTTCATTCTCATTTCCCCTGCCGTTCATTTATAACACCACAACATTCACACACCATCATTTCACGTTATTCGCATGTCATTCTTGTCACCCCCGTCATTTAGGAAGCTGGTTGTGTGCAACGACCAGGACACAGAGGAGCCCCAACGCTGGGTCCCCGAAGAAGCAAATACTATTAGAAGTCCTCCACCCCAGAAGCAATTCTGACACGATTACATACATACACATACATTTGTAGTGAAATATGTGTTCATAAATAAAGATTCTCATATATTATCATAAAACGTCCCTAAAAAGTAACCCTCGAGGATTCAAAGTATGAGTCAGTGAATGGTATTCATCTTCAGAGCAGTGAATGGTATTTGCAATATTTATGCAGTATTTCATTTTTATGGTAAATTAAAGTAATAAATGTGAACATCGTCAGTTTGTCGAGTGTGAGAAGTACACTCCTGGAAATATAAAAGGCTTGAGACCTTATAAATATATATAATAACGCGCGACTTAGAATATTCCCGTGGGCCCTTTTATAATTCCAGGACCGTACATCAAATCGTAATCGTAAAATAAAACATGAAATAAATAAATAAGTCAGCATTTCGTCACGTAGACACATACAGTTTTTACTGCTTTACGAGGACAGATAGAATTTTTTAAAATAATTAATTCATACACTATTTTTCCATTGTTATATACAGTAGAACTCGGTTATCCGGATCAATTTGGACTGCAATCTGTCCGTATAATAAAATATCCGGATAATTAAATAACTTGAAAAAAATGTTTAAGGCAAAATGACAAAGAAATATCACGTTGACGAAAAAACAAAAACTATACCACAATACAGAGTTTAAGAAGCAGTTTAATGATATATAGCGGTTCACTAAGTAAGCTCATTACTTAATAAAAACAATAGTTTCGTGTATAATAATTAAAGTACAACCATTATGATTCTCCCATCGATCCGGATAATTGGCGACCCGTATAATCGGTGTTCGGATAATTTTTATTTTTTATTTTTAAACGGGAAATGCAGCGTGCTATTGAAGCTTATCTAATGTAGCGATTGAAGGTAGGAGTTTGGTGGTAGGGGCTATTGTTAGTACGTGGACTGGTTAACTGGATTTACCAACAACTTGGCTCACGTAGAAAGATTAGTAGGAGATTAGTAGTTAGTAATAGAGCTATTGATTCTAGGACGAAGAAGAAGGGTTCACTTTTCTCTATTCAGCTATATGAACTGGACATAAACGTGAAGGGCTACAAATTTTTCCTGGCCCCACCGGGAATTGATCCCGGGATGACTGGGTGATGAGCGACAACACTACCACGTAAAGTGCTCTAAATCTGTAAAGTGACGTCACCTTGACGATGTCTGAGGCGAGAATGAACAACGCAGCGGCAGCTGCCCTTCCGTGGTCGCCATCTCGGCGTCGCTCCGTGTGGGGCGCATTCCCTGGGTCAGCGCTACGTCTCCGTTGCGGACGTCTACACACGATAAACATTGCTTTACAATTATTAACACTCACTTGAGTACCCACAAAAAATGGAAAGTATACCCAGGAATGGACTATAAATACGGGGTTCGCAGTGAGAGAAAAAGTAATGAAGGAGGAGCCTCAAGACCATCCATAAATCGAGGAGCCGACGTCAGTATTGAGAGTTTACAGACTCTTCCTCTAGCTATAGACACCGGGGCGTTTTACCCGTGTCAGCAGAAGTTCACTTCCGAATTCCGCTGCCTATGCCAGTAGAAAAGACAGTAATTGATATGCCAACTATGGCGAACAGAGGTTTTGATCGCTACCCTTTGATTGCAAGATCAGTGCCCTAAAGTTAGATTATCAACAGTTTAGAGCAACCTTTGTGTGGCATACTCTGTGGAATGGCTAGACATCCCCCGCTGCAGAGATACGACAACATGCTGCGCTCCTTGGTTGGTTACTTTTCCTTCACTGCGAGGGCTATAGTGAATGATAACCGCATAACATAACTCAAATTTATACTCTCTGTTGCATAATATAACTTTAAATTTGAGTTCCTGAAAAATGTACGTTAAACTGAGTAACTCAAAATTCTTTGTGAGTACTAAATAAAGTTGATAATACGTTTCCTTAGGATTTTATTGCATCAAACAATTTACTCTTAGTCTTCTTGCTAATCTGGTTCATGATCCTGGTGCATTCTTATCATCCTATGAATCTACGAGAACATTCGCGTTAGCTAAATTATGTTACTTCATTCTGCAAAAATCTGCACCTTTCCGCTTCTCAAAACTATTACTATACGTCTATAAACGCGCTGACCCAAGGCCTCACATGTTCAATACAGTGATGTGTGTAGAGACTTGGGAACCGATTACAACAACGTATTAACTTAAATTATATGATCGAAGAACAATACTATTTAAAACGCGAGATGTGTTGGAATAGTTGGATAATTTTTCTTGTGATAACTTTCGGTCAAGTGAAAATGGCGACGAGTCGGGTGTCAACCACAACAATACATCATTTTCACCCAGGGCTCGCGTTCGATTCCCGGCTCGTCGCCATTTTCACGTGACCGAAAGTTATCACATATCTTCCCCACTTGTAGGTGACACGGAAGAAATATATACTTTTTTTTTCTTGGGAAGTATCTTTTTTTCAGTTACTCGCCTTTGAGCGGTTAACTAAATTGTGTAGAATATCATCCTCAGTTTTCTGACAATTCCTTTATATTTTAATCCACGAATAACAAAATAATAATTTTCTCGATGTAGTCCCACCTTCATTTGCATTCACTTGCCCAAATGTATAAATGACGTATAACAAGTTGTATGAGACTCTCAGGAAGTTTTCGGCGGTGGTTTATTCTTGAATGTGCATAAATTATGTAAGGGTTAGCTCATTTGGAGGGTAGCTGGTCTTTTGAACTCGAGTAAAAGGGATCTCTTTAAGGACCGTATTACGATAGCAGGTCCAAAGGGTTGATGTAAAAGGGCTGAGCCATTAGTGGAATGTACTCCAGTGCTGTCTCTTTGCCTTGCGATCAGAGTGACCTAATCCCCGCTGGATTTGACAAATCATCTCAAAGGACATCGATGAAGAGAAAGAAAAAAGGAGATCGTGTTCCTTTCATGTCCGTTTCATGAGAGTGCTTCCCAGCTGTGCCTTTTTTTTACTTACTTTTATCAACGTTCCTTTTGTGGTTTTATTTTATTTTCCGGGAACGTCTTAAATTTTTTTATAAATTAAACTTAAAATACAAAGTTTGTTTATAAATTAAACGTAAAACCCTAACAGTTTCGTAATAGTACCAAAGTAACTTTCAACAAATTATGTTCTCATCTTCGGTGGCCTTCTCTGCCTATTTGGAATGCATTCACCAAGAGACGACTGCGTAAGTTAAAAATTAGTTAACTGAATTAAAATAGTTGTCACAAAAATTGATAATAAATATGTGAGGTTGGGTGAGGGGTACTAAGATATCGAAAAGTTAAGTATTTCATTTACCGGAGATCAATGAGTTTATCAGTATTTGCTATGCAAACACATCATAATATAGGTATTGATGTGAATCGGTCGGACTATTCTCGGGGTCTGTTATAGGACACTGCAAATAGTACATTACAAAAAGATCAATATCTCTTCAGAATGCCTGGTGACCTTAAAAATATTTTTTAAATTAATATGGATATTTCATTATTTTCGAAAATAAATAATTTTGACATAAAATATCATTAATTTCATTCATTTTACTTGCCTATATACTGCTTAAATTGTTGTGCGGTGTTCTAAAAGTTACAATTATGAGATACTTTCCTGTTTAAGTTTGCTACAAATTAAAGTAAAAATTTCTCCGAAATTTCTGGAAACATAATGGAAATTACATGGTGAGTAGTGTGGCTGCGTAATTTGTGCGTCGCAAAACTTTCCTGTAGAAATGGTGGCAGCTCTTTGTACCACTTGAATAATTCGTGGGTACCACATATACCTGGAAGTAAGAAAAATCTCTCCCACATCAAGGATGTGTTTGTTGGGGTGGCCCACGACTCCCTACTTTTACGTGAATCCTGGTATTCGCCACCGCTGCCTCTTCTGCGTGTCGGGACGTCATCCTCTCTATTGCTCGTTCTGAACAAAACTCACGTGTCAAAGCATTCATCTGTTCCGTCGTCGTCCGACAGGTCGTCCAAGATGTCGTCCGACAACAGAGAACCGAGAGAGTCACGGCCCCAAACGTTCCTTGACAAGCCTCCTACGTCACTCCCATCTCCACCAATGGCGTCGTCCATATCCACATCGTTTCCTCCCATGGTTCCTAGGACTGTGAATGAATAAACTTGTAAAAAAAACTGCGTATGACCACTCGGAAGTCAATGCGTTCATTTGCCCCTCCTGTGGCTAAGGGGTTAGCGTGCTCGCTCGTCACCTATACACACCGGATTCAATTATCAGCGAGGCAATAAAAAAATTGTCTCTTTTCACTTTTATGTCCCAGTTCATGTATCACTAACTTGTAGTATCCACCTCCTTGTAGTATCACTAACTCTTACTATTACTAACTATTCCTGCTAACCCCTCCACGAGGGCCAAGTTGTTGGTGAACCCAGCTAACAATCAGGGCCTCAGTAGCAAGGGGTATCTCCTTACTTTGAAGTCAGCATTCGCCGCCTGGCGGCAGTTTGTGGTGGTGGGAGAACAGGGTCGTGACATAGGCAAGCGGTCAGTCCCAGCGCTGTGTTACGAAGAACTCCCAGACTTTGAGCGTCATCGCAGTTTCAAAGCTGTATAAAAGCTTATAGGCCAGTCTAGGTAAAAGTTTTATAAATAAGAATGAAGAGAATTAGATAGTAATTGGCTGCGAAATTAGATAAAAGACTTGACGAAGAACGTTAACTAATTATCATATCTTGACACTTCGAACTTCGAAGATTTATAAGAAATTTAGATGTACAGACGTGAGTTGTAAAATATGAGAAAATAATGTAAAAACTTTTAGCTTTACAATGAAGCAAAAATCAATACACTTCAAATAATGATTGAGTAAATGAATTCATTGTTGGGAGGCGCGCGAGAGAGATGCGGCCACTGGTGAAGGTGAAAAGCTCTGTTATCCTTTGCCCAAGAGAAATAGATAGCTTCGATCTCGCTTTTCAGCACCCCTCGACAAACTGAAAATTTCATTTTCTGTCAGATGCGAGGGTAGCAAGGGCAATAAACCTATTTTTAGACTTTTTTTGTGGAAGCATAGATACTACAGTTTTTTTCTTTCTTGAACGTGTATTTTGTTGTGTATCCACCAGTGAAGTAAAATGAGCGTGTGTTCTATTGCTACGTGTAAGAACTATTCGCGGGAAACTAAGAAGCTTTGTTTGCAAGTGACGTACCATACATTTCCAAAAGATCCTCTCAGATGCAAGCTGTGGGTGGCTAAATGTAAGACACTGGATGATATTAACTAAGTGTGCTCGTATGTATAGTGAACATTATTATGCCAATGACTATTATTTACAAAACCATTTTTTAGGATTATCGAAAGAAAAAAAACTCAAGGATTCCGCCATTCCATCTTTAAATTTGCCACTCCAAGAAACGATAAACAATGATTTGTCTACTTCTAGGATAGAGCGGGTGAATCATAGACTAATGCGTATCGCTGCGTTGAAACGACTGAACAGTCCTAAAAAAAACGCCTTGAAACAAGTATTCTTCCAGTTGAAGACAATCATTTTTGACACGCCTTATGAGGATACCTGTTCGAGTTGTATTTTGCGTGAAACAAATTGCCATTTGAAAAACCCCCTTGCTCACATAAACAGAAAACTATCTTTTTTGCAAAAGAAAAAAAATAATAAATACGGGAGAAAGCTTTGGAGGAAAAATAATATCCCAACTAATTTTAATAAGATCAGTGCTAAGAAGATAAAATATATCAAACATAAGTTGATTTTGGAAAACAAGCATGTCACGAATTGGGTTAATTCGGTTTTGACCCCCCCCCCCCAAAAAAAAAGAAATGTTTCGTTTCAAATCGTAACATTCCCTAATGTTTACCCTGAAGGTATTCATATTTATTTCAGAACAAGAACCTTTGAAAGGTACTTGAACATTAATAAAAAATGTATTCGGAAAGAAATTAAGGTTAAATATGGGTTAAAAGCAATTAGTTGTACGCTACTTTTGAATTTGCTTTTCGTATTCATAATATAGTCTCATGTGGTTCCAATCAAATATTAATACCCCAAAATAGGTGAAAAATATTCCATAAGTTAAATTAGATTCTGCCTTCCTAGCGTAAGTTTTCTTTTAGTACGATCCAGCTGAACATTACTTTGCAATTCAACTCTCATTTACAGAAAAATAGAGCTAGAGAAGACCTTTTAGTACAATAAATGCTTATTTCATTAGCTAAATCTCCCGCTTAAAAGAAATATACTTGGTCAAAAAATTAAGAATAATCCACTCCATTAGCTTTTCCGTGTCACAAATAAAGGAAATGAAAATTTCTTGTGTATTTTGTAATTACTAGTAGTTAGAGTAGGATAAAAATACATTTCAGAAACAATCTTCAAACACGTCTTCCATCGTACAGTTATTTGCATAATGGTATGACTATTTGAAGGGGCTTAAGTAAGCAATAATGAATCGCCGTTCGCCGACACTCTGTGACGTCACTCCACCAGTGGCTTTGGTCCGAACTTGGGAGCGTCATGAGACAACCCTTGGTCCTGGCTAACAAGAGTCTCTACCACCCAACTCCTACCTCCTATCACCCCACGCAGGTAAGCTTCAATAGCGCGCTACATTTTCCATTCACAAATAATAATCTAATTCACTCTCCGGAAGCGAGCAAGGGACCATCCCATCAATTCCTATCAAGGACCCTAAGGTGGAAGTGGATTTAACATTTCAGCTCACTCCTAACATTTTAACACACTACGCATTGAAAGAGGAAAACATGTACGACTTTTTATAACACTTTCATTTCGAAATGTGTTTCTAATTGTTGATTTTCTCAACTTTGATCCAATCACTTCACTTTACGAAAATATCAACTAATAAATTTGTAAACGAACACTTCTTTTACAAAAAATATTTTTAAAACAATTAATTACAATTATTATTGTTATTGTATTAAAAAATAATTTTATATTATGCGTTAAAATCTAAATGTTTATTAAAATTGAAATATTTCGTTACATCCCTTATTACGTTGTAATGATTTTACTTAATTTGTGATGGAAAAATTCCATTTGTTGAACTATGTCAAAATTTGCGAAGCGGTTGGACTGAGAGCAAGTCCCAAGCGGAAATAATAGGTTCTGTAGGTTGACTCTAAAATAATTCTCTTCTAAAACATATGAAGAGAATCGTTTAGGCAATACTTAATATGAAAAACATCTTCATGAACAAGGTATAAATTTGGCTCATTATTGATAAAGCAAACTATTAAGAAAATGCAATATTACACAAAATCAATTTACGTGGCTAATCACTTAATGTACTCTAATTAGATTGATCCTCTTGTGACATGAAACAGTTCATGAACTGCGTAATTAATTTTGCTCCATCAACATGAGTAATAGTGCCGCAAATTTCATTGGGTTATTATTCTGTTTGTTGCGCTACTACACTTGTGTCACTTACTAGTAACACAATTGCAATTGCAGTTGTGCTTCTAACAGTTTATTTTCGAGTTTCTATTCTTTGTTTCATGTATACAGTACTGGGCGCCGGGGCCTTGGCGTGAAGAACAAGACGTATGCGTTGCAGGTTATATTTAACATATTACGCAAAAAGAAAAGTATTTGTCATTATTTATCTTATGGAAGATTAACTTTTATTCACTATCTTGATGCATTTAGAATATATTTGAGATTTTTGTTCTTGAACATTTTGAAATTCAGTGACGAACAACTGTTATTCCTCTTTAAAAAACATTTTNAACATTTTGAAATTCAGTGACGAACAACTGTTATTCCTCTTTAAAAAACATTTTCAAATTTCCCTATTTCTTATATGTCCTATTTGAAAACATGTAACAACTATTTCGTTAGAACTATTATCATTATTTCACAATTGCTTTTTCGGTGCAACATAAATGCAACTGTACAAACGTATTTAACATCTTAGTTATTTCAGTACAATATAGATACATATTACTCCAGTACAAAAAATGTTAGACCTAGTAAGTATAGGACCTAAGTATTAGATGTCTAGTAGGTTAGTGACCCTAAAAACCGTACTTCTTTTTTCGAAAGAAACCATTGAAGTATTTTCATGTAACACGTAAATGAAAGACTAAAATCTTAGTTTTATTGTTGACATATTCACCGGAGAAAAACATAAAATAAAATTTTCTCCCCTCTTATTTTAATTTGAGCATAAAAATACAACAAAGCAGAGCTGCCTGATGCAGGTGCAAGCAATAATCATCACAATAATACATGAATCTTAATTATTTTTTAGTTGAAAACAAATATTCCAAGAATGTTTTTCTGCCATTGTTGGGCTCAGGAGAATTTAATAACGTCACTCTCGTGCATAAAAATGTGTTAAGCGGGAAAAACGTGATATTCGAAACCACTACAGTAGAACCCCTCTAAACCGGCCTCGCATCAACCGTCACTCGTGGAACAGTATATTTTTTCGCGTATAATAACTGAGAGGTAGTGGCACAAAGGGCCTTTGCTGGAACCGTCTTGGAGTGGGGCTGAAAACGAGGTGAAAGGACGTTACGTATGCAGAGTTCACGGGTTTGATTCCCTAATTGCTTCTGAGTCTATTTTGTTCTATGAAACGAAAAAATGAATCAAAAAGAGTTCGTTTTCGTATGCATGAATGGACATATACATACAGCAAAATAAAACGATTTGCAACGACGTCTCATTCGCTTGGATATTCGTGATAACCTGATGAATTTGTAGACTCGAGCGAATGTGGAATTTTCACAGCAACCTAGGATTAACCGACCAAACGGGTAACCGGCCACGGTTTCGGTCCCGACCTGACCGGTTATGAGGGATTCTACAGTACACTCCGAAGCAGTAGCGGATGTATGGCGGGGGGGGGGGGGGGGCTAAGGGGACTATAACCCCCCTCCATTGAACCTGAACTCTTAACAGATAAAATTAAAAGTTAATAAATGGCATACTTTGTAAAAGTGTTACCAGATTAACAATTATTACTTATAATTGTTACTGTTATTAATAACACTAGATATTAATAATATTAATAATACCAGATCAATAAAATTAATACCATATTTTCAACTTTAATAAACAATTATTATTATTAATAATACCAGTTTGTTAATTATTTATTTGATGTATTTTATTTGAAGGTAATATTTATAAAATTTGTGTTGTAAAACCATAAGTTTTAAACAAAAATGCTCCCCTGTTAGCCCTCGCCCCCTTCATTACGGCCTAGATCCGCTACTGCTCCAAAGGGCTGCTGAATAATCCTGAATTGTATACAAAGATGATGAGTCTTCTCACCCGCCTCCTTCAAAGCGAAAGAAGGTATTTCATCCCTGTACTCTAAGGTCGGTGGCATCGACGTCCTCACAGGGCTCTTGCTATTGGAGCTATTGCCAGGCCGATGGCGGCAGCGGAACCCGCTCCTCGGGGCAGCAGAAGTCAGCGAGGCGCCTCCAAACCACGACTTGCGGACGGATGCCGTAGGACAGTCTCCAAAACAAAAACCGTAATAAATCATCGTTTCGGCCAGTTTCTGGTGGAACAAGCGCAGGTAGAATTAAATCACTAAAATATCTGAAATTGGCGTAAATAAACAGATAAAAACATACTTATTTCAACTTGAAAAACATACCTCACCGGCCATTTACATGAAATAATTCCAGTTATAAATGTTGGTGTAATATATTGTAAATACTTATTTTCAAAATAAGACCAATTTTTAAATCACGAAAGTGATGGAAGTTTACTTTAATTTGTAGTAAATTTTCCGGAGTATTTTATACATCTCTTTTATCTATAGGTCACCGGACATTTGAGAAAAAGATGTTTCACTTTTTCCTTTGAGGTGAGATACTGAATTTACGAAACCGTTGCGCTCGGCCGCCATGTTTGTACGTGTTCTTTATGTATTTCAAACGAGTCAAGCAAAGAGTTCCTGAATATTGTTTCTACTATAGTATTAATTGATAGACAGAAATGATATCATGTTTCTTCTTCGTTATAATTCATATTGTTGTGGTTTAAAGCCATTAGAACAATAATAAAGAATCAGTTATACGTATCACTGATTTGACTAACTTGGAGTACTCGTCCCACCTCAAGCAGTCAGTAATGGTTGTTCTGCACAAGAGAGAGCCAGTTATCTCCGGGAAATGGGAACAAAGAAAATAGTGTTCACCAAAGACAAGTACATACTCCTAAATGCGGAGAGCAAATATCGTGTGTTCGAAATTGGTGAGCTAAGAACGGTATCTGGCCAACAGTACAGACAGTTGTAGGGACGGACAACGTCACACGGGCGGCAGAGTCGTGCAGTGTTGTATCATGTGATCAGAGATAATGACGCCATAAAAGATCATTGTTTTGCAACATGAAATACACACAAAGAGGTTGGTAACAACCGAAATGAATGAAAAACAAATCAAATATATATTAAATTATGTCAAATGTAGACATCGATCTGTAAAACACACGCAGAAATAAAACAAACACCATAAAACAGAAACACTATCAAGTTTCGAAACTAACGTGTACCTTCTTCAGGTGAGCAAGTGTTGAAGTCGTACTCTTCCAAACAGACCGTCACACACGGAGAACAAGTTTGGAAGTTAGATATCAAATTCAAATAATATTATCCTTTTTGTATTTTGTTTGTGACATATTTTGATGTGACGTAATAGCTCGGATATCATCCAAAGATTTGGAAAAAGCATTTCTTTTGGATGTGACATCTAATTCTAGGTACTCACGTCCACAGTATTCTCAGTGCACTATGACTACCTTCTGCTCGTGTCTATACTTTTCTCTGATATTCTCTGCTATGCATTAGAAAACCACATGTTCACGCACCATCTTGGTGCCAAAATCGGACCATGCATATAGCGACTTCTGTAAGTTGATAACACCACTAAATAGCAATTTTTAGATTAAATTAAATAATCACTAGAATCTAGAGGTAATAACAAATATTTTCAGCTATTGTCTAACAATGACACTTCATATGAGCTTAAATCTAACTAATTAAACAAAATAAATGACAATATGTAGTTATTGACCCCAATATTAAACCAGAAGATAAATTGAGGAGTTTAGATCTTAAAAGAAAATTAATTTGTATTCGCCGACGTTTCGAAAATTTTATTTTCTTACTCAGGGTTTATACATATGTTAAATTCTATTCCACCACTTACATCGCCCCATTCGTACTCCTTCCATTATATCCACCCATATCTCCATTCATACTACACACTCAACCGTCACTTACCAAGGGATTTGATATTTCTAAACACACAGCTGAAACAGAAAGTATGGGATTGTAGCTTGCTATTATTAGCTTATCTACTTGGACCGAGTTGGGAGGAGCGAAAGGATGTGTAGCTATCTATGGTAATTATTTGGGTAAGTATTTAGTCGGATTCACCCACAACATGGCCCATGTGGGGATTGGGAGATTGTAACGACTTGTTCCTCCATGTCGTTGTGGGAGTATTTTCATCATCACTGTGTCATACGCCAAGAGCTACTCCCCTCGAATTGTGTGCTATTAAGTACACAATGTTTTCCACTTTTAGTATAAGTCGTCATCAGGCGTAACTAACTATTACAAGAAACATAACTACTGAATAATCTTTCAGTATATTAAATGTAATCTCAAACACAAAATAGGTTTACAACAAAAACATGAAATGCACAAACTATTTTGTAACAAGTTACTCCTCCAAGTCGTCACGGGGGTAATTTCAATATCACCGTAGCATCCGCCATGAGCTACTCCCCTCGACTTCTGTTCGAAGCAGCGTGAAGCCTCCTCTTATATGGAGATAAACAGTCACGTGATCTGCTAACGCACGAGCAATGCGAACCTTTCACTTTCTTTCACGAAGCGTCACTTTCTCTTCTAAAAACAGATCAGCCTCTCAAACAAAACGAAGGGTACTACGTACTACTACAGGTAGATCAGAGGAAAATGGAGTGGTAATTTCAAGTAATTAAAGTGTGTCTTTGTGTGATGGGTCTTAACGTCTAAGTACGACACGTAGATATCAATGTTACAAGATGGAGACCAACAAAGGCAAAGCAACGAGGTGAGACACCGGAAAAATCGAGTGAGTAAAATTGGGGACGTTCGTGAAATACGTTCCCCAAAATGAGACATTTTTGACCCCCCTCCCCCTTTTATAACATGTCAT